>RYFJ01004013.1:0-38861 GCA_003991445.1 Oryza meyeriana var. granulata
AAAAAAAAAGAGAGTTTACTCCAAGGGCATATGTCAAATGTAGGTTAAGCATTACTGCTCTTTCCATATCAGCTACTCTTGAAGCAACTTGTTTTTCTAAGGGCTGCTTTCTTTGCCACTTTTCTCTTTATGGGGGCAATATAACATAGAAGAATTGACTATAATAAAGGTTCTGTCTGCTGATTTGAGATACCGTCTCATTAGCAACACTGATCCTAATATAATTCGTTATGTTAGAGCTATAAGTATTTCCCTAACTACTCGAGTAATAAACATAACGCTAAACTAAATGGATACACTAGATCTCCAAACTCTCAGTGAATAGCTCATCCCTACTTGGTAAGTGGCAATAGCTCGAAATAGAGTATAGTAAATGTCTACGGCTATAGATGATTTGACTGATACAACTAGTTTATTCCCGTGGGACACGAATTACATGAAACTAAACTTTGAAAACTAAGTTGACTTTCGTTAGGGATCCACTCTTTTAACTAAATCGAGTGGACAATACTTAAGCTGCCCTACTCAGCTCTCATCATGTTTCTATTACAATGCATGCAATCTTTTTTTTTCGTTTTTTCATCTCTGGAAGATTGATGTCATGCTTAAAGACCATCCGTCAAACTAATGCAAGTTGGCAAGGAGGTAGCTATAGGTAGTACATTATTGAGAAGTCTTGACTGGGCTATGGGATATTCGTTGCGATAGCGGGTGATATTACTTTGATTAAAACACCTTCATGCTTGAGAAAGCAAAGATAGATGAAAAGGTATTGAAAATGATAAGCGCAAATCTGTTTGCATAAGAGAAGTAGAAAGGCGAGTCACCCCAAGAGCTAATGGTTGAGGGGTCTTCGCGCTAGCGAATCAATCCATCTTAGAGAAAATGCTTCTTCTGCTCCAACTATAAGGCATTAGTGGAAGGCATTGTCCAAGAAAATAGGCCCGGTGGTCGATTTCACACATTGAATTTCATAGTAGTTAGTGAACCTATATTAGGCAGCATATGCTGTATGGCTGCTTTGGTACGATGGTACTATTTGGTACGAAAGGAATAGGCCACCTAACAAAGGGAAGATCCTATCATCAGAAGAAGAAGTTGGCAATCTACTATTCAACATCGAGCAAAAATGGATGTTCCATTAACTATATGGATTTCTACCAAATTATGAAGGTACACAATAGGTATGGGAGCATCATTGTCTCAATCTAACTATAGGTCAGCAAGACAAACGGATGTATCATTCCGCAAGAGTTTCCTTTTTTCTAGGTAGAAGAGGGTTTTTAGTAAAACCGTTCGACACAAGAGACTACTTCTCCAAGCATCGAACTCTTCCTATAGGCCACCGTATACCTCGGGGATAAAGACGCGATACGTTTGATTTCTGCAGTTCCTCCGTAGCCCTCTGTGGATAGCACTTTTTCGAAAATTGGCAGGGATTGGTACGCATTTAAAGGGAGTTAGTGGGCAACCGTAAGTAGTCAATCGAGACTTGATGAACATACCAACCAGTATGTGAATCCGTAAACAAGTGAAGGAGAGAGGCTATATCTAGCTTTCCTGCCTGGTGAGCCCGTTCACTCTAGTCTTTCTCCAATGGCTTTCAGTGGCATATGACTATCTGAATGCCTATACCATCTCATCTCCAGCCTAATAACCTATCACACACGTTGTGCTATCTATCCTTTTTTCTCCATCTGGAGAAATCCCCTTCCTATGTGAACTTCAGCTTGCACTGGATGCGCGAATTCTCGTTTTGTAATAGATTCCTTGGCTGTATTATCTTCTCATGTCTCTATCTAGGTATTCTTTGTCTCTGCTCTGTTGAGCTTGTTTGCATTTTTTATTGCTTATGTGCCCACCACGCTCCTATTGACAGTGTTGTCTGACTTCGAAAGGGAAAAGATAATAGATTGAGGAGATACCTTGTTATGGCCTTTCCTTGGATATGACAGCTACTCAAGTGGATTTTACAACTGGGCATTTTAATTGACTAGCTTTCCATCAATTAAAGAAGAGGTAGGTTTTATGTAGATAAGATAGTGGAGTGGAGACGAAAAAGAAAGTGACAAAAGTATGAAACACCCGTGTTTTGTCCCCTCGGTAGACCTTCAATTGGTATGAAAAAAGTATGATCCCCATATGGCAAAGTCCTAAATCGCTCTTTTGTGATGAATGAGCACAGGCAAGACTGGATGGAGTTTGTCAACTAACAACAGATGGAATATTAGATAGCCTCCTCCCCCTTAGTATGAAAAGAGAAAACGCGATTTCGGCAGCTGGAACCTCCCACTCCTAGTGCATGCTACTTCTCTCCTCTTTTCATTCTAGATAGAGAGAGCAGCCTCCTCGGCCAGCGATGCCTACGAATGAGTGGCTCTTCCATCCATACGTTTCCCCTTAATCCAAATATAGATCTACACGCCCCTTAGGTGGATAGGCCTTCACTGGCAAGAGGGGAGTATTTTCTCGAATGATAATTCGTGCGTGAAAGTCCCATCATCGTTGGGTGCATCTGGGGATCTGACTATGTGGGGGTCAAAGTGAGAAGATGGTTTTGGCCACGGAGTTGAGTTCGGAAGAATCCTAGTTCTTTTTTTTTCATTTTATGGAACACCCGCTTGCTAACTTACTTTTGGTCAAGCCCGTCTCCACGAGATCGATTTTCATCCGAGGGCAACGTCCCAAAGCGGACTTCCCGCTCCGAAGCTCCCTATTCTGAAGTGGTTGATAAGCCTGCTCATACGAGAAGAGCCCTAGTTTTTTTCGGAACCACACAAACATTGAGAATGGCCCGATGACCGGAGCCGTGTGACCAGCCCAAGCATGACCACGAACAATCGATGCGTCTGCCAAACTACTTCAAAAAGGAAAACACGAGCTAAACCAGTAAGTAGTTGCTTTGGACTGTGATTTTCATAAGCGAATTGCTTTAAACACTCCTCTTTCAATCAAAGTTTTGGGCAGACCAAACCTCGTTTATTCCACGTTAGTAAAGGAAGAAAAAAAAAATAGCAATCGAGTAGTTCAAACGAGTATAGATTTTATTACAGGTAGACATCAGGTTAGTAGAACAGAATAGACAAACGAACAAGTAAGGGGGCAATGCTTACTCCCACTTAAAACTCCTCCAACAATGCCGAGGGTTGATACCTTCTACCCTTTCAATTCTATTACCAATAGACAGCGCCTTACGCTTTAATTTTTGCGGATTGGGGAAACACCTACCTTAAGCTACGCAATTTCACTTCTTTAGGTTAGGGATTCTGGAGACGAAGCATAATCTAGAGACGAAGCAGACACCACAAAACCATCTTCAGTTGGAAACCCAACTACGGAAACAGTAGATTCCATTCCTACACGTCAATTCGGCTCCTTTTCTTGTCTCCGAGACCTGTGAAAAGTCCACACTCGTACCAACCCCATGGAGAACGTTGCACTACCTCTTAAGATATTACTCAAAAACCAGGCATATTCTCATATGCTTCACAACAACTAACCGTTTATAACCAACAACAACTACTGGAAGAAACTCATAAAGGAGATAAGCATAGAGTGCACCATAGTGTAGTCAATTGAGCAACCTCCACTCACTCATCATAAAGACCAGTAGTCAATGTGAGTAGCAGATGATTGATACAGACATGAGATCACTATTTAGCCTTCGCACTTTCTTTCTAGTATTTAGAAAGTAATTGAAGGACTTTGCTTTGGATCAATTCCTTTGACAGTGAGTGGTTCACCACGGGAAGCACGAGCGAGACGACCGGGGGGTAATGGTTTAGATTGTTTATAATTAGCTTTTCATTGAGCACCGACTAGAGGGAGAAGAGCGAGTGATCCCTCGATAGGGAGCACGAGCGATGCAACAACGGGAGGCACAAGCCCTCCGAAAAGCTCCTTTGCCTTTTGATGAGGACATCCCTTCCATGGATACAACTCATTCACGACAACAACAAGGACCACTTACTCGAGCTCGTGCTCGTCAACTTAATTACCAGGTGAATTCATTCCTAGTTAGCAGGTGTCCTCGTAACTAATCTTATTCTGTTTAACTATTATATTAGTAGATGACCTTCCCTTCTATCAATGTGATAGGAAATCCTACTACCATCGGCAAATCATAGGAGCTAATCCTCACCGGGGGGGGGGGGGGGGGGTCCGTGGAATAGGCGTACATGGAATTCTGGGCCTGCCCCTACTGGTAACTTCACGTCCGCTCTAATGGCAGACAGAAAGATCAGATTTGAAACTGCTCCTCAAAGTGGAGTGCCCTCGGCGGCTAGGACACACGTTGCTCTAATTGTACTCAGGGGCCACCAGATTTGCTATGGTTAAGCCGCAATGACCGAAACAATCAGCCGCATGTAATCTGTAGTTATCAGATTGAGTCCTAGTTTGTTTCCAAGTGTTAGGGATGTATATATGTCCATGTACTCGACCAAACCAAGAGAGACCACGTTTATTCAGATGCAAACATTGCTCTTGTTCTTCTCCTAGGGTTTGTGCCGCCACCGCCAATCTAGAGAGGGGAATTGGGAGTTCTGCCAAAGATTGTTCTTGCTTTTCCTTCTGGGGAATTGAGGGTTCAATAGGTCCACCCTTGCGTGGTCCAGTGGATCAATCTATCAAAGCGTGTGGTTGTGCGAATTCGAGGTGAAAGGTGCGTTGCACGGGTAGCGTGTTGTTCATCCAATTCGTGAGATTGCACGGTGTATCCAGATTCTACGTCGAGAAGGTCGGGCGCTCCTCGTATCAAGTATGCTGAGTTGGTGTGCTCTCTTTTGAGCGGGGAAGACTCCTGGGAATTCTGTGCTGTTAGCAAATGTATACACAGAAGCTCAGATGCCAGAAGAAGTTTACCGAGTTAAGAAGCTTATAGAAAAGCGTGCATTGCCTAAACTTGCCAGTTGTAGCTGGATCGAGGTTTGCAAGAAAGCCTGCAGCCTTTGTATAAGCTTACAATACTGACGTCAATTGAATAGAAGTCTAAATAGCACATCCAACTAAAAAAACCAATCTTATCCCTTATTTAAAAGCCATCCCAAGGTCCCAGCGGTCGTTGGCTAGCACTACATTCCATAAATTTCATCCTTTTTCTTTTTCTGCTTTTTTTCTCCAAGGTTTCTGACGACTGTGCGCCTAGCTCAGTAACCAAGTAATACAGCTTTCGGGAGTGCTCTTATGGCTTTGGGGAGGAAAGGTACAAAAGCTCATTTTATTCTATTTTATGCCGCGGACCTGGATCAGCACATTTTATTACAACTTCTTTAGGAGTATGACATAGGGGGAGCTAACGAACTTCTTCGCGAAGGTTAAAGGAATATGGGTATTTCTGGGTTTTCTATACAAAACTAGTTGTAATATAGTTCCTAAGCCCGAGGCCTAGGTGATAGGAGCAGGGGTGGCCTGATCTTAAGGTGAGTTGAAGATAACTACGATTTGGAAGAAACATTGATGACCCGACTACAACCGTACGAGACGTTGTGTTGTTGCGCCTTAGCGATCGATACACCTCTCGAGGGTTGTTTGATCGTGCCGGTGCAGATCAACCTTATTCCTGAAGCAAATCAAAGAAACGAGCAAGAACAAGATAAAAGCAATCTAATATTGCAAATAAGAATTGAATACAAATGATAAGGTGGGGTTCTGTAACAGGAAAAACGGTGATCTAACCGATCACGGCTTTTACCGGAAAAATAGCAATGGCTAAACATTAATCTAAACAAAACCCAATCTGTTTGTGGCGGCTCTAAAGGTATTAATAGGATGGGAGGACGACCACAGGGGTGTTGGGGTCATTCTCCAACCCTAGGACGCGTCCCTAATGGACCCAACTTGATACATGGGCCTACGGCCCAAAAGCGGTGACGCAGCACCTTAAACATGAGACCTCTCGTCACTAAAATAACAATTACAGATGATTCTGAGCAGATATGAGCATGAATCTAGATCTGTTGGAAAGTAGACTTGATAAGCTTTCTGTGAAGTACTAGAACTCCCAAATCGGAGTTCGTATGAAGTCATGGCGGCTGTCACAAATTGGTGCTGTCCTGCAGTCCAAATCCAACCTACGCGAATCCCTTTCCTTGTTGATCTCCACCCTTTCCTTGTTGATATATGCCTCTTTCTGTACCTAGCGTGCCTTGGGAGGATATTTCAATGGACTTTGTTTTAGGATTACCTTGAACGAAGAAGGGGAGAGATAGTGTTTTTGTTGTAGTCGATAGATTTTCTAAAATGGCACATTTTATACCTTGTCATAAGAGCGATGATGCTACAAATGTTGCTGATCTATTTTTCAAAGAGATTGTTCAACTATATGTAGTGCCCAATACCATTGTTTCAGATCGAGATGCGAAGTTTTTGAGTCACTTTTGGCGCACGTTGTGGGCGAAATTGGGCACCAAGCTGCTGTTTTCTACTACTTGTCATCCCCAAACAGATGGACAAACTGAGGTTGTCAACCGCACGCTATCAACTATGTTGAGGGCTATCTTGAAGAAAAACTTGAAGATGTGGGAAGAATGTCTACCACATGTAGAATTTGCTTACAATCGATCGTGCACCTCTACCACAAAGAACCCTTTTCAGGTCGTATATGGCTTTACTCCTCGTGCTCCTATTGATTTATTGCCTTATCCTATTTCTAAAAAAGTGAATTTAGTTACTAAGAAGCGTGCTGAATTTGTCCTTAAATTGCATGAAACAACTAAAGAAAACATAGAGCGCATGAATGCTAAGTATAAGATTACTGGTAGTTAGGGTAGAAAGAGTTTAACTTTTGAACCGGGTGATCTTGTATGGTTGCATTTGCGTAAAGACAGATTTCCTGATTTGCGAAAGTCTAAGTTGATGCCTAGAGCTGATGGTCCATTCAAGGTGTTAGCTAAGATTAATGATAATGCATATAAGCTTGATCTGCTGCAGAATTCAGGGTTAGCCCCACATTTAATATTACAGATTTGAAGCCATATTTGGGAGAAGAAGATGAACTTGAGTCGAGGACGACTCAAATGCAAGAAGGGGAGGATGATGAGGACATCCCTTCCATGGATGCAAGAAGGTTTAGCTTTCCATGAAGTACCAAGAACGTCCAAACGGAGTCCGTATGAGGAAGTTATGCCCGTTTGAGCTTGGTACCATCGCAGCAGTCCGAATCTGATTCCAGAACGAGTCCATCTCAAATTCTTGCTTGACTCGGTCCCTTTCCTTCATTCTTTCCTAGATTCCTAATCACAATTAAATCATTTGCATTAGGTAGTGGACTATTCTCAATAATATATGAACCTCGGAATGAATTCACCTGGTAATTAAGTTGACGAGCACGAGCTCAAGTAAGTGGTCCCTGTGGTGAATGAGTTGTATCCATAGAAGGGATGTCCCTCATCAGATATGGGCATGAATCTAGATCCGTTGGAAAGTAGACTTGATAAGCTTTCCGTGAAGTACTAGAACTCCCAAATCGGAGTTCGTATGAAGTCGTGGCGGCCGTCACAAGTTAGTGCTGTCCTGCAGTCCAAATCCAGCCTGCGCGAATCCCTTTCCTTGTTGATCTCCACTCTTTCCGTGTTGATATATGATGTAAGCATGGTTGTATCCATACGTGTCATGGTCACATCACTAGGCATAGTTTTGGCTCGTTGGGAAGGCGTGCAGCGAGGCTTAAATGTCTAAATAGGTAAGGTATCCTAGGGTGTATCACCGGTGCCCATGTAAGTAGTTGATAGTAGATGCCTTGCCAATCCCCATTCCTATTTTCCAAGAAGGTAAAAATCTACGAATAACCAACTTAGTATGTAGCAGTCTATTCTCTTCGCTTTCCGTATCATATAAAGGATCGTTATTCCCATTCTCCTAATGCAAACTTCGTAGTAACTATCTCGCTAGCAAGAAAGAAGGGCTACTATGATAAGGCCGTAGGTCGGCAGAAGGTAGGAGGAATGGGACTATTCAAACTTAGGGACTTAACCTTAGACTGTTAGCTTGTTTGCCTTTACCCTAGAAATAACTTGCTATCCAAAAGCTTGATAACTTCTTTGCTTATGCCCTTTAGAATCCGAGGTCAACTCGACTGAAAGGAGAGGGAATAGATGAATACGATAAGGGACTTGAATTCTATCCAATACAATAGATAAAAGCGAACAAATGGCAATCATAGGTAGAACGCGTCTTTCTAGATTCGATTTATTTCTTTCCATCACGAGTAACCGCTCCGCGCCTTTTACTTCACTTATTATTCCTAAACGCTTAGTGATGGGGACGAGGTGCCCGATCTTTCCATGAGACTGATAGCTATCGATTTGTTGGTGGAGATGACCCTGGCAATCCGACTACAAACGCACGACGTCACTTGCGCCTTAGCAATTGCTGAACCAACTCCGAGATGTTATTGACCCCGCTAGCGGCGAGATCAACCTGAACACGAAGTTCAATTTCTGCAAGCAATAGAAGAACTAGCAAGAATAGGACGTAGGTAATCTGATATTGAAATTTGAATGAAGCATAAATTGTATTGCGAACACAAAGTTGGGATCATGAAGCTGTCTTGACAGGTGGTCGTCCGACACAACTGAAGAACAGAAGTTTGCACAGGGGCTAAACCTAAACTCAACGAAATCCCAGTCCTAGCAAGGGAGGCGGCGGCTCCTAAATAGGGAGATGACCAGGGGCGCCCCACGTGCATGCCTAGGCTTACAAGGCCCATGGGTCCAAGTGGGGATGGCGCAAACACCAGTTTGACTCGGACTCAGGAACCAACATGGATTATTTTGATGATTACGGCTGGCTCAGATGGAATTTGAAGATGATATTAGATCCGTTGGAAAATAGACTTCATAAGCTTTCCACGAAGTGCAAGAACATCCCAAATGGAGTCCGTATGAGGAAGTTATGCCCGTTTGAACTTGGTACCATCGCAGCAGTTCGAATCTGATTCCAGAACGAGTCCATCTCGAATTCTTGCTTGACTTTGGTTCTCTTCCTTCATCCTTTCCTAGGTTCCTAATCACAATTAAATCATTTGCATTAGGTAGTGGACTATTCTCAATAATATATGAACCTAGGAATGAATTCACCTGGTAATTAAGTTTGACGAGCATGAGCTCGAGTAAGTGGTCCTTGTGGTGAATGAGTTGTATCCATGGAAGGGATGTCCTCATCACTTAGGTAGGTTCCTACTATAATAGAGCCTCTTGTAGTTCCGCCATTGTCTTGATTTCTAGTTTCATTGCAGCTCTTGGGAGTGCCCCTACATTCGATCCAACCCCTCCAATTGCAGGCTAGTTTTCTTCTGATGATAGCGTGCCAGACAAGCGTTGAGTTTTCTACGTAGGTCTTTCCCATGGAGGTTTGGGCTAACAATAAGATTATATTGTAGAGCGAAGATAGATGGATTTATTTCAAGGTTGCCCCCTCTAGGCTTGCTTTTTCTTTTCTCGTAAACGCTTATTAGATGAGATGTTCTGCGAGTAATTTTTCTCATGGGAGCCTAGAGAGAGTCCTTGGTCCGAGTGGATGAAGTGCTGGAAGATAAAGTGCTAGTGCTATATTTATCGGATTAGTGGGATTCTTATATGTATGGCTGCTCAAAAACTCTTATCTGGGGATTCGAAAGTCCTGGTTGTTCTTTCTGTGGTATTAGACTTATCTGCATCACGATAATTAGAAATAATTCTAACACAGCTCGGCTCCTCCCTCATTGCCCTAAAGTCCGTATGTGTCTTGTCTCTTTGAAACCGGAAAGAAGAGGGATTTCCCAATTGTTCTTTCCCCTAATCTTAATACCCCTGTTACCCGCCTGTAAGCGGATCCTACCAACCAAAATCAAGTGAAAGAAGCCCTCTGACCCTCTCTTCTTTCCCCTCCCCATACCCATCAACTACTAGGTTGTGGAGAGGGCCTCGGTATCTCTATTTGCTATGAGAAACCTACAAATCATCTTAAGAAATTTCGTATTCCCCTACCCCTTCCTTCCTCAATTCAAAGTGAACGAGCTTGGCTTGATTATCTTCATCCAATTTTGCCATTAGAATCAAGTTCTAAGCGAGCCAAATCTGAATTAGGTATGGTATTGGTATTCACTCTCTCATTTAAGAATTTAGAAAAATATGGACTTCGATTCCTGTCCCGTTAGCATCTCCTATCCGAGAGTTGGGATAACTCCGTTAGTTTCGGTCGGGAGCCGAACGGTAATGGACCTACAACCCTTGCTTGTGGACTAGCTGTAGAGCTAACCTTTGATCTATTGGTTTGGTGGTTGATACGAGAAATGCGAAAGAACTCAACTACGGAGTGAGGGTGACCCGTGAAAATACCTCGATTTCTGACTCGTGCCATTGAACTCTTTCTTGGCAACTTGGACAACACATAATGATGTTTGTCCCACATATCAGACAGAAGATCGGGTTAAAAAATTCTAAAGCTTTCGTCTCAATTCATATTTAGCCGCGAGCAATCTACGTTTGTGATCTCGTATATTTTGCTTCTCTAACATCTTACTTAGTTTCCCCTCATCTTTTAGCAAAAAGCCACTCCACAGTAGTAAAGTCTCATCAAGTTTTGGCTGAAGTGACAATAGTCACATTGAACCCTTGAATATGCTCGAAGATCTCAAAATGATCTTCCAGTGATGAGGACATCAACACCATCGATACGTCCCCACCCCACATACGCATGGAGAAGGTCACCAAGGGAAGGGAGGAGATCAACAAGAAAAGGGATTCGCGCAGGCTGGAATCGAACTGTACGACAGTGCCAACTTGTGACGGCTGCCACGACTTCATACGAACTCCGATTTGGGAGTTCTAGTACTTCACGGAAAGCTTATCAAGTCTACTTACCAACGGATCCATACTCATGTTTATATCTGATGCGAGGTTCGGTCCCGATCTTTCGATGGAGAAGGTAATTACGATTGGTGGAAGAAAACGACGTTCTCGGTCCGACTACAACTATCCACGATGTTGCGCCTTAGCGACCGATACACCGATTCTAGAAGGTGAGCACGAACTTGTGGAGCGCGATCAACCGGCCACGAGGGCACTCGTCCTGCAAGCAATCGTAGAACAAGCAAGAACGAGGTGAACAAGTACTGAATTGCTAAATCAAATATGAAGTTTCAATCTAAAAATACAAGAGGTGGGGTTCCAATAACAAGAAGACGGGCGGTCTAATCGACACGTGCGCTGCAAACGAAGTAGCGGCGGCTAAACTTCAATCTATCAAAAACCCACTTGTTCGTGGCGGCTCTAGAGACATATAAATAGATGGGAGGACGACCAAGAGTGTGTTGGGGTCGTTCTCCAACCCTAGGACGCGCCCATAATGGGCTCAACTTGGCCCATGGACCAAAATAAGGTGGCACAGCACCATGGGCAGAAAAGGTCTCGGTAGTATTTCGATGTTTCTGGACGAACCCGACAAGATATGGAAGTGAGGCCGGATCTGTTGGAAAGTAGACTTGATAAGATTTCCATGAAGTACTTGAACGTCCAAAACAGAGTCCGTATGAAGCCGTGGCAGCCGTTAGAAGTTGGTGCTGTCCTGCAGTCCGAATCCAGCCTGCGCGACTCCCTCTCCTGGGTGGCTTTCTCCTTGGTTCCTAATCAACACAAGAGTACACGAGTTTCCATGGTCTAAAGAAACTGAACATGAGCTTAAGAGAGAACTTACTTGATGATTAAGTTGACGTGCACGGCGCGAGTCATAGGACCTGTAACCGGGACTTGTGTAGATGTAGGTGAGGAGGTATCGATGGTGGTGATGTCCTCATCAATATCTGCTTGGAATCGTCCGCAATCGTTATTTTAGTGATGAGGGGTCCCTGTTTAAGGTGCTGCATCACCGTTTTTGGGCTGAAGGCCCATGTATCAAGTCGGGTCCATTAGGGATGCGTCCTAGGGTTGGAGAACGACCCCAACACCCCTGTGGCCGTCCTCCCATCCTATTAATACCCTTAGAGCCGCCACAAACAGATTGTGTTTTGTTAGATTAAAGTTAGCGTCGCCACTTTACCGTGTAATCCCATGATGGGCTAGTTCGCCGGTTTGCTTGTCTTCGGAACCCCACCTTTTGTTCTCTTGAATTAAACCTTCATCTTTATTCGCAAATTAAGCTGCTTGTTTATCTTGTTCTTGCTAGTTCTCGATTGCCTACAGGAACAATTATCCTTGTGGTTGGGCTGATCGTGCATCCATCGAGATTGTGAACAGCCTCTGGAGTTGGTGTAACGATTGCTAAGGCGCAACGTCCCTGGATGGTTGTAGTCGGATCGCCAACGTCGCTCCATCCAATCGATTTATCCTCTCATCGAATCGGGACACCCATGTTCACATCGTTCCGAGGAGAATTCACAAAACTCCGTTTCCATAAAGAATTTGATGGAGTTTTCCCGTATTTCGACCGGAGAATCTAACATAGACATTACTATCAAGATTCTAACCAAAAAATGGTACATTCCATGCCCTCGGAGAATGCTTTGTCGTGCAAAGTCACGATGTATCCAGTGTCTTTTTTGGACCCCAAGAATGGATTGGATCGAGACGACTTTCCTTTTCCCACTTTAAAATAAGGGCCCCGTTGTGTCTGTATGAATCTCTGGCCGCACAAAATCTCCATAGCCAATTTTCCAAATTGGATTCTGAAATTAGAGGTAGCTTTTGGTACTAATCTGATTTCAAACAATCCAGGAACTTCCGTAACATTGGCATGATTCAGTTTGAGCAACAGATCCTGACATAATACATCTTCATAATGAAAATGGAGTGGAAACATCATGGCTTTTTCGCTTTTTTTTTTAGAATGAGCACTGTGAACTATCCGCTTCAAAAAGGATAGTTGATTGAACCGAAACCAACGTCAAGTACGAGTTATTAAGCGCCGAATCCAAATAAGTGTACTTCCTTTATGCTTGATGTAGGATTTACCTATTAATATGAAGTTCACTCTTCTGCTGACTTGAGCCCAGAAGGGAAGCGACTGATTTCCAATTCTTCTTTGCTAGCGCTTGACTCCTGTGGAATTCCATTAACAAGCTTAAAGGAAAGCCTTTTATTTTGTTTTTTGAGATACTAGTTATTTATAGGTTTAAGTTCGATATTTTCACTCCGTGGGCCGGCTAATTAATGAAAGTAATTCCTGGAGGGGAATCAATTGAAGAGATTGCCTGCCCATGCTACAATTCCTTACACAAAAGGACTAGAATGATAAGCTGCCTTCTCGGCACCACCACTATAATGAATGGCTCAAACAAATAGGAGATGAGAGAGCCCTTGATCCTTTCTAGAATAGAATATAAAGAGATATATTCTGCCCATCTATCTAGAAAATGAAAAGGAACTAATGCCACTGATAGGAGGAAATACATAGACCGTACGCCCGCTTACCACTTCAATTCAATGACGGACTTCACTGATACTGATACCAAACCTAGCTTGAGAGAGATCGATTACAAGCATGTGGTGAACCATACCGGGAGAAAGAGCACTGAAATTCACCATGTCGAGCACAGGTCTCACTCCACAAGTAAAGTTCGATGAGCTCTTAGCAGACCTGTGCCTACTATCTACTAAGTGTGTGCTAGGGAAAGAAAGCAAGCTGAGCAGTTCTCACTCTGTCCGGTGACCAAGAAAGCTTAAAGAATACCGTAAAGTGATCACATACTGATTCACCACGTGAAAGCGGGGTTAAGGTAAGGCAAGAAAGACGGGCGCCGAAAGATATGTTTTGAAGAGAGAGATCCGCAGGCTAAAATCTTGAAGGAAGGACTGACTGAAGGAAGGAACAGACCGTAGCAAAAGCCGAAGAAGATGCGAGGCCACCCTACTCTAACTTGATTAGCTACTAGTAACTAGGATTGATCAAGCAGTCAGTCAGCAATGCGTACTTCTTTCCTAGTTGAGTGGATCTGCGTAGCAGAGCCCAATCTTCTACCACAAGCTCTGACGTACTTGATTCACCCACGTAAATAGACAACTTGGATAAGGGCTTTCATCCCATAAAAGAGAAGTGAGTCCGCATGTTGGCAAATGATTTGGAATTGGAACTGGCCGCAGAGGAAACCTAAGCCCTAACTCCCCATTCTTTCTATCTTACATCGCCAATGAACCCTGGTTGTAGAGTCACAGGTTTCTAATTGCAATGGATTTATGTTTTCTTTGGCTTTTCCATTTGCTTCGTTCAACCCTGATCTGGATAGATAGCTCGGCTTCTATTAGCTGAAAATGGTTTTGTCAAGGAAAGGTTTCGCTATACAACAACAATGAACTCACTTCTGATCAAATTGGATGAGTTGGTAATCGATCGAGCAATTCGTTAAACGATATCTGTATTATGAGTACCTCTTCTGAACCATACTGCTCTTTTGGTAAACGGTCAGAATCAGTAAACAAATGAGTTCCTTCTTCAAATCCATCAGTCACATCCGCCCTGCTGTCTCAATCGGTTGAACTGTATTTGGTCAACTATAAGAAACTGGTTGGTAAAGGTCAACGGTCCTATTCAAGCATTGGCGCATAACGGGAGGCTAGCTCAGTAGAATTAGTTCTTTAGTTTAGGAGTGAATGCATCTCCAACTAGCAACTGAATAAACACTCCATCTTTTTTGTAGATAGTCTGAGTTCAAGTTACTGGACTAGCTTCGGCTTCTTCCTTCGAGTTAGAGTGCCCAATGCTAATATTCTCAAATGCCTTAACCATAATGGGAGTGGCACATTCGTTTAGACTTCATCCTTTATACACTTATGGACGGGCAGAAATGAACAGATACCATTCTCCAGAGATAGTAGCTTAATTAGCTTAGGTTTCAATCCTAACGCACGAGAAGAAAAACGAAAAGCATGGGACTTCCAGTATGATAGGGCCAGACCTCAATGGTCCTTTATGTCTGAAGCGGATGTGGGCGTGGTAAACCGAATCTGAGCCATGTGCACTGCCAGGCGTTGGAACGCTAATCGGAGCACACAGAGTGGGCGGTGGCAAAGCAGTCATCGCGCGTGTGTGTATCTCCCCCCGAGAAGAGGCTTTGGGGTAGCGAGGCAAATCCTGTTTCATCAAATGTGACATGTCTTGAGATGAGTTTTTTCCGCATGCGGGGATCATAACAGCAGTACCCCTTGTGCTGATCACTATAGCCAACGAAAATATATGACTTTTTTACAAAGGATTGACTTTGGCCACACCGTCTTGATCAAAGAGCTCGGGTTACACAAATCTCCCTTCTTTGTGTACTGGAACAGCTACCACTTCCTTAGAACAGCACTAACTTACCGCTCTATACTAAAAAAAAAAGAAAGAGAATAGCTGATGAGGACATCAACACCATCGATACGTCCACACCTATGCCGCCGCTTACTCACGCTCGTGCACGTCAACTTA
The DNA here is from genome assembly GCA_003991445.1 of Oryza meyeriana var. granulata. Lineage (NCBI taxonomy): Eukaryota > Viridiplantae > Streptophyta > Magnoliopsida > Poales > Poaceae > Oryza > Oryza meyeriana. The sequence goes on from RYFJ01004013.1 coordinate 15,376, forward strand.
ATTATCAGGTGAGTTCGTTTCTAAGTTTGCCTCCAATTTATGTAGACCATGGAGATCCATACGTGTTGTTGTTGCTCAGAAATGATGGAGAAGGTCAACAAGGAAAGGAAGGAGATCAACAAAGAAAAGGATTCGCGCAGGCTGGAATCAGACTACACGACAGCGCCAACTTGTGACGGCCGCCACGACTTCATACGAGCTCTGATTTGGGAGTTCTAGTACATCACGGAAAGCTTATCAAGTATATTTTCCAAAGGATCTAGATTCATACTCATATCTGCTCAGAATCGTCCGCAATCATCATTTTAGTGATGAGAGGTTTCCTATTTAAGGTGCTGCGACACCGTTGTTGGGTCGAAGGCCCATGTATCCCTATGGTCATCCTCCCATCCTATTAATACCTTTAGAGCTGCCACAAACAGATTAGGTTTTGTTAGATTAAAGTTAGCATCGCTACTTTACCGTGTAATCCTGTGATCGGTTAGATCGCTGGTTCGCTCGTCTTCGGAACCCCACCGTTTGTTCTCTGAGTTAAACCTTCATTTTTTATTCGCAAATTAAGTTGCTCGTTCATCTTGTTCTTGCTAGTTCTTGATTGCTTACAGGAACAATTGCCCTCATGGTTGGGCTGATCGTGCATTCGTCGAGATTGCAAACAGCCTCTAGAGTTGGTGTAACAATTGCTAAGGCACAACATCCCTGGACGGTTGTAGTCGGATCCCAACGTCGCTCCATCCAATCGACTTATCCTCTCATCGAAAGATCGGGACACCCACGTTCACATCAATAACCATTACTCATTTGAAAGTTTCCCACGGTGATCTAATATCACTTCAAGAAAATGACGCGAGAACCCGCGGTGAAGAAATAAGGAGATCTTTCTATATCGACATATCAGTTGGAAAAATCATAGGCAAATTACTACCGGTCAGAATCTGGAGAAGAACAAAAACAGAATGGTTCCGCTTACTCACAACTCAGAGGGGATGCCACTTACTACTCAAATCCTGGTTTTTGCAAGAGTTGCGTTCTTATATGCAAGAAGAAGACTTCGAAAGAACAAAGAAGTTTGGATCCGCAAAAGTATGCTTAGGCAGTTCCTTCGCTAAACACAACAGAATGAAGAGGAATTTGTTTCATTTCAAATACTTCTTATTATTGAAAACAGCGAAGGAGAAAACCGAAATCTTCCTACTCGAACAAAAAGTCCTTTTGTTTACAAGTCTTCTTTATATAGTAATTCGACCTATTTCTCTAGATCCCCGTTACTAGGAAGATAAGAATCAAAAGGATCAAACTACCAACTCATTATTTGGAGGTGAATCATTAATGTGAACATGGGTGTCCCTATCTTTCGATGAGAGGATAAGTCGATTGGACGAACCAACGTTGGTGATCCGACTACAATCGCCCAGAGATGTTGCGCTTTAGCAATCGTTACACCAACTCCAGAGGCTGTTCGCAATCTCGACGGATGCACGATCAGCCCAACCACGAGGGTAATTGTTCCTGTAAGCAATCGAGAACTAGCAAGAACAAGATGAACAAGCAACTCAATTTGTGAATAAAGATGAAGGTTTAATTCAAGAGAACAAATGGTGGGGTTCCGAAGATGAGCAAACCGGCGATCTAACCGATCACGGAATTACACAGTAAAGTAGCGACGCTAACTTTAATCTAACAAAACCCAATCTGTTTGTGGCGGCTCTGAAGGTATTAATAGGATGGGAGGACGACCACAGGGGTGTTGGGTCATTCTCCAACCCTAAGACACGACCCTAATGGACCCAACTTGATTCATGGGCCTTCGACCCAAAAATGGTGACGCAGCACCTTAAACAGGAAACCTCTCGTCTCTAAAATGACGATTGTAGACGATTCTAAGCAGATATGAGCATGAATCTGGATCCATTGGAAAGTAGACTTAATAAGTTTTCAATGAAGTACTAGAACTCCCAAATCAGAGTTCGTATGAAGTCGTGGCGGCTGTCACAAGTTGGTGCTGTCGTACAGTCCGAATCCTGCCTGCACGAATCGCTTTCCTTGTTGATCTCCTCCATGCGTAAGTGTGGACGTATCGATGGTGTTGATGTCGTGTTGATGTCCTCATCCATCATAGAACACTAAAAACTATGGTATCTTATGGACCTAACATAGGTCACATCCCTCACGACATAAGATTGAAAGATCCAAACCTTCCTCTTCGGAGCGGAAACGGACGTGGCCAAAATATATAAAAAAAGATCGGCCTAGTCGCTCATAGTGGCATATCTACCCGGGTAGAGGATAGTCTAGATCCATTTTTAGATTAATCTCTCTCTATATAGATAGGTATCTTTGTGGATAGAGATAAAGATAGGAGTCCCTATAAAACGAAATATATGGAAAACGTGCATTTTTGACTACTACTACTATTTCTTAGACTTTTTCAAGGAAACATCGTTTTTTCTATTTTTACTGAATTGGTTGGAGCATAGACGAGCAAGCAGAGCCCAGGAAAGAGGTTAGATCGTCATAGAGCAGTCGACTATAAGTATAAGACTGCTGGCCTGAGAGAAAGGCAGTCTCTCTCAGGAAACATGGCCTAATTTCTCTTCTTTCTTTTCACACGGGCAACAATTGGGAATAAAACAGACCATGAACATGAGTTTCAAATGTAAAAAAAAAAGGTATGAAAGACTTATTCTTTTGAAAATAAGAGAATGAAAAGATTATTTTTTGATGTTATTATGTGTTATTTACTACCTTTGGCTTTGGGAAAAGTTTTCTACTTTTGAAGTTCTTGACAAGTCCCAAGTGGAGGAGATTAAGAGGTCATTAAAGAATTCTTCCTTTTAGTTCTCTTCGATGTATCGATCATGCATTCCTAAACCACATAAGCCAGGGGAGATATGCCCATAATAAGTATATTGATTCCTTATATTCTTATATATACCCATAAGTTTCAATAAGATTTCGTTATTACCATAATCCAAAGATTGAGTACATTTGTTGTTTAGCAAGCTAATACTAATAGGATGTGTGTTATCATGAGGAGCAGTTATATATTTACAATCATCGTTGTTGTTGGACCTGTGCGATTTACCGTCAAATTGTTTTAAAACCATATTTAACATTTTCTTTCTTTCTATACTGTCATATATGTTAGTTGGGATTTTTCTTGTATGGTTGTCACTACCCGTTGGTAATAACCATGCTCTAGCTGTCTGACTAGAGAACGACAATGTTAATATGAAGAGTCTATCTCTTCACTCTAGATTTTCACATCTAATGCAAATCGTTGCACACACGAAGGGAATAATATAATGAAGAGAGTGAGAATAGTTGTGAATCAATGAGTTGATCACTAAAAAGAAGAAAAGGGAATAATATAATGAAGATAAGAAGAATTGCTGGAATGAGACTAATCTAGTAAAGGGAGAGGAAGGACCGTCCTCTCGGGGAGGATTCTCGGAAGTTAATAAGGTGGTAGCAGAGAAGAAAAGGCCAAGCTATCATATTAGGCAAGCAATGTCTCGGGCATGCGAAACAGTGGTAAGAAAGTTAAGTAGGATCAGTATCAACTGATATCTTTACCTTTGGTGAACAAGCGTAGCGCTGTCTCATCTTTCTTTCTTTTGTTGCTGTACTTGGTAGGCTCCTTGTCCCCTTGATTTTGAGTCCGTACTTTCCCTATTCGGTATTCCGAGAGGCTGGCCGGATTGGGTTACAGCCTTATCTGTATAGGAGTATCAGAATGCTTTACTGCCTTAGTGAAATTTGCTACCTGTCTGGTTTGTTTGGGACAGGGTGCCTTTTGCCTATATGATTATCAGGCTTCCTTACTTATACTACTCTTCTAAACCACGTAGGGCGAGGGTAGGGAAATTCATCCCAACCAATAGCAGTGAGTTAGCTATAACTACTAGGCCTAGAGTAAAGTAGTAGGGCTTTCTGAGGAGTAAGCCTAATTCCGTTAATGCAGAAAGATCTTTCCCAGATAGAAGAGTACCAACCAAAGAAGCAGAAGCAAGACATCACTAGCCATGGAGCACGAAGGTCCCAAAAACGCATAGTTTCCCCTCCAAAAAAAACCTCTCCAGAAGTTTTTACCGGCTCTCCAGGAAAGTATGTTGGTCTTTTAGAAACAATTAGGGGATTTCAACTAATCCTTTCCGGAGAATTAGACGGCCTACCCGAACAGGCTTTTTATTTGGTGGGTAACATCGATGAAGCTAGCACGAAAGCTATAAACTTAGAAGAGGAAAACAAATTGAAAAAATGAAACTAAATCGAAAGCATGTTACCTTTAGGCCAGACTGGCTTTGGTCTCGGTGGAACCCCTTTGAACACCCCGCCTAAATGAGAAGGAAGCTCTAGAAAAGGAGCTCGCAGTTCCTCAATAATAGACTCGCACCTGGGAGAAGGGGATCAAATATATAAGGTTGAATGAATGGAAAAAAAAAAGAAGAATAAGCTTGAACTTACAGCCTTATTTTTCATATAGAAGAAGAAGAGGAGTAACCTTTGCCTTTAGACTGATTTGTGTCCTCAATCCTAAGCCCCTTTTCCCCCTTTTGATTTAGTTTTCTCTCTCCTCTGTTTCTAGTAGACTAAGCCTGATACTACTTTGCGAGTCCGACAGGTCTAGTATTCTTTTATTTTTTTGTCTGAGGGAACGTGGTAGCCCTGATCTAGCTAAGACTTTAGATTCCATTCTATTTCATTCTGATCTCGTTATGAGGAAATCGGCGAGGCTAAGACAAGATATGGGACTTCCCGTGCTAAGTTGTTCCAATCTCTGTATTTAAGTAACCGAACTCTAAAGTGCTGCTATGAGCTAGATTTTGTGCGTACAAGGGTAAAGAACCGAGCAAGGCTACCTTTCCCCTAGAAATCCTATACCTGAGTGCTATTTGATCAGAGTGAGTTGTAATTGAGCTTGATTTACTTGCTCTTCTATTTGCATTTTTTGTTAAGTATGTGGGTGACTCATTGTCGTGAGATCAGTTGGTCGAGGGGGGGAAGGCTAATAATAATAAAGAGAATAAGAAAATAAGTGTTTCAAGCCTAAGCAAAAGAGAGATTGTCAGACAATAAACGTTTCAATGGGTCTATACGGGGGGAGGGGGTGTGGCGTACGCCACTGACTTTCAGGTGTGCATGATGCACTTCCCACATGATTGTACAGTAGGCGTTTGATAGGAGGTGCGTCCGACCTTCACGGCGTAGAATCGAAAATACTCGTGAAACCTGACGAATGTGGTGCAGCCAGCCGTTGCATGTGCAACAACCTGCAGCACAGGGTTCGCCCAACCTCACGTTGTCCACTCAACCAAGTCAAACGGATTACAATCCTTGTTGCAATCACAAAGAACTTGCAAGAACAACGGGAAGGAATGCACAATCTCAGAGATGATTCAGTCTCTAGCTAGAACACTCAAGAAAATTCATTTAGCATATCGTTTCAATCTAAAAATGTTTTTCCTAAAAAAATAATCTCCCCTTACACATCGAGAAAGATCCTATTATATAAAAGGGATGGATAGAGATGGAGAGGTGCCCAGATCTGATCTGGACATTTTTCAATGCATTAAAACATAATTGGTGCGCAGCACCCTAATTAAGGCAAATAAAAAAATGTTGACAGTTTCTAGGATCCAGATTCATTCGATGATAATTCACTGCTCTGGTGGAATTATTGGATAGGGCCAGATCCGTTGGAAAGCATATCTCATAAGCTTTCCAAGCTGTGGTCGAACACATTTATTGGATTTAAGATGCAATTTCTATGAACATTTTATTCCCAACTGCTCACTATAAACCGAAATGGCCTTCATGGCATTCATTGCTTGATTGATGGCTGTTGATGACTTGGTGCTGCTCCTTTTGAGATTCTCCATTGTATTCATACCTGAGAACAATTAAATTATAGGCATTAGGTAGCAGCTGATTCTCATGTGTAATGCTATTCTTACTTAGGAGCGAGTTCACCTGTTGATTTATTTGCTTTGCATGAGCGCGGATTATTGCTCCTTCAAAATGATTTGTAATATCTTGATCAATAGGGAAAGGAACCGACGATGATGCTAGATTGCCCGTATCAGAGTTGGAGCCCTCATCTGTAGGTACTGGCGGTGTGGTGATTGCATATGCAGAGCAGCTTCCTTCGAGATCCCTTTGACCCGGGACCTAAAGTCAGCACGAGAGCGTTAACATCAAGGATGGAAGGATTCCCATGCATGACGCGTACAACTCTAATCGCGAAGCGAAGTAAAAAAAACAAACCGATGAAAGGAGAGAATGCGGGAGACAGAATGATGTCGGGCCAGCACAAGAAGTCAGACTAAATAACCCATTCGACGCGTCGGGGGTACTCGGCCACCGGGGGATAGGGATTACTTACCAACCAACCGGACATTGAGGGCAAGACATACCATACAAATCACGGCTTCGACTGCTATAGTCCTCTAGCCGAGCCGGTACTAGCGTGTGTGTAATTCATGGCAGTTCACTATTTTGCTTGTTATGGAGCTATTGATGTGGACGTGGGTGTCCCGATCTTTCGATGAAAGGGTAAGTCGATTGGATGGAGCGATGTTGGTGATCCAACTACAACCGTCCAGAGACGTTGCGCCTTAGCAATCGTTACACCAACTCCAGAGGCTGTTCGCAATCTCGATGGATGCACGATCAGCCCAACCACGAGGGTAATTGTTTCTATAAGCAATTGAGAACTAGCAAGAACAAGATGAACAAGCAACTCAATTTACGAATAAAGATGAAGGTTTAACTCAAAGAGAACAAATGATGGGGTTCCGAAGACGAGCAAACCAGCGATCTAACCGATCATTACACGGTAAAGTAGCGACGCTAACTTTAATCTAACAAAACCCAATCTGTTTGTGGCGGCTCCAAAAGTATTAATAGGATGGGAGGATGACCACAGGGGTGTTGGGGTCGTTCTCCAACCCTAGAACGCGTCCCTAATGAGACCCGGCTTGATACATGGGCCTTCGGCCCAAAAATGGTGACGCACCACCTTAAACAGAAAACCTCTCATTACTAAAACGACGATTGCGGACAATTCCAAGCAGATATGAACATGAATTTAGATCCGTTGGAAAGTAGACTTGATAAACTTTTTGTGAAGTACTAGAACTCCCAAATCGGAGTTCGTATGAAGTCGTGCCGGCTGTCACAAGTTGGTGCTGTCGTACAGTCCGAATCCAGATTGCCCGAATCCCTTTCCTTGTTAATCTCCTCCATCATTCCTGAGCGGCAACAACATGCGCGGATCTCCATGGTCTACATAAGTTGGAGACAAACTTAGAAATGAACTCACCTGATAATTAAGCTGACATGCACGAGCACGAGTAAGCGGCGGCATAGGTGTGGACGTATCGATGGTGTTGATGTCCTCATCAGTTATTCTCTTTCTTTTTTTTTTAGTATAGAGCGGTAAGTTAGTGCTGTTCTAAGGAAGTGGTAGTTGTTCCAGTACACAAAGAAGGGAGATTTATGTAACCCGAGCTCTTTGATCAAGACGGTGTGGCCAAAGTCAATCCTTTGTGAAAAAAGTCATGTATTTTCGTTGGCTATAGTGATCAGCACAAGGGGTACTGCTGTTATGATCCCCGCACGCGGAAAAAACTCATCTCAAGACATGTCACATTTGATGAAACATGATTTGCCTCGCTACCCCAAAGCCTCTTCTCGGGGGGAGATACACACACGCGCGATGACTGCTTTGCCACCGCCCACTCTATGTGCTCCGATTAGAATTCCGACGCCTGGCAGTGCACACTCCTCAGTTCGGTTGACCACGCCCACATCTGCTTCAGACATAAAGGACCATTGAGGTCCGGCCCTATCATACTGGAGGGCCGGACCTCAATGGTCCTTTATGTCTGAAGCAGATGTGGGCGTGGTCAACCGAACTGAGGAGTGTGCACTGCCAGGCGTCGGAATTCTAATCGGAGCACATAGAGTGGGCGGTGGCAAAGCAGTCATCGCGCGTGTGTGTATCTCCCCCCGAGAAGAGGCTTTGGGGTAGCGAGGCAAATCATGTTTCATCAAATGTGACATGTCTTGAGATGAGTTTTTTCCGCGTGCGGGGATCATAACAGCAGTACCCCTTGTGCTGATCACTATAGCCAATGAAAATACATGACTTTTTTCACAAAGGATTGACTTTGGCCACACCGTCTTGATCAAAGAGCTCGGGTTACATAAATCTCCCTTCTTTGTGTACTGGAACAACTACCACTTCCTTAGAACAGCACTAACTTACCGCTCTATACTAAAAAAAAAAGAAAGAGAATAACTGATGAGGACATCAACACCATCGATACGTCCACACCTATGCCGCCGCTTACTCGTGCTCGTGCATGTCAGCTTAATTATCAGGTGAGTTCATTTCTAAGTTTGTCTCCAACTTATGTAGACCATGGAGATCCGCGCATGTTGTTGTCGCTCAGGAATGATGGAGGAGATTAACAAGGAAAGGGATTCGGGCAATCTGGATTCGGACTGTACGACAGCACCAACTTGTGACAGCCGGCACGACTTCATACGAACTCCGATTTGGGAGTTCTAGTACTTCACAAAAAGTTTATCAAGTCTACTTTCCAACGGATCTAAATTCATGTTCATATCTGCTTGGAATCGTCCGCAATCGTCGTTTTAGTAATGAGAGGTTTTCTGTTTAAGGTGGTGCGTCACCATTTTTGGGCCGAAGGCCCATGTATCAAGCCGGGTCTCATTAGGGACGCGTTCTAGGGTTGGAGAACGACCCCAACACCCCTGTGGTCATCCTCCCATCCTATTAATACTTTTAGAGCCGCCACAAACAGATTGGGTTTTGTTAGATTAAAGTTAGCGTCGCTACTTTACCGTGTAATGATCGGTTAGATCGCTGGTTTGCTCGTCTTCGGAACCCCATCATTTGTTCTCTTTGAGTTAAACCTTCATCTTTATTCGTAAATTGAGTTGCTTGTTCATCTTGTTCTTGCTAGTTCTCAATTGCTTATAGAAATAATTACCCTCGTGGTTGGGCTGATCGTGCATCCATCGAGATTGCGAACAGCCTCTAGAGTTGGTGTAACGATTGCTAAGGCGCAACGTCTCTGGACGGTTGTAGTTGGATCACCAACATCGCTCCATCCAATCGACTTACCCTTTCATCGAAAGATCGGGACACCCACGTCCACATCAATAGCTCCATAACAAGCAAAATAGTGAACTGCCATGAATTACACACACGCTAGTACCGGCTCGGCTAGAGGACTACAGCAGCCGAAGCCGTGATTTGTATGGTATGTCTTGCCCTCAATGTCCGGTTGGTTGGTAAGTAATCCCTATCCCCCGGTGGCCGAGTACCCCCGACGCGTCGAATGGGTTATTTAGTCTGACTTCTTGTGCTAGCCCGACATCATTCTGTCTCCCGCATTCTCTCCTTTCATCGGTTTGTTTTTTTTACTTCGCTTCGCGATTAGAGTTGTACGCGTCATGCATGGGAATCCTTCCATCCTTGATGTTAACGCTCTCGTGCTGACTTTAGGTCCCGGGTCAAAGGGATCTCGAAGGAAGCTGCTCTGCATATGCAATCACCACACCGCCAGTACCTACAGATGAGGGCTCCAACTCTGATACGGGCAATCTAGCATCATCGTCGGTTCCTTTCCCTATTGATCAAGATATTACAAATCATTTTGAAGGAGCAATAATCCGCGCTCATGCAAAGCAAATAAATCAACAGGTGAACTCGCTCCTAAGTAAGAATAGCATTACACATGAGAATCAGCTGCTACCTAATGCCTATAATTTAATTGTTCTCAGGTATGAATACAATGGAGAATCTCAAAAGGAGCAGCACCAAGTGATGCGGGGTTCGGTCCCGATCTTTCGATGGAGAAGGTAATCACGATTGGTGGAAGCAACCGACGTTCACGGCCCGACTACAACTATCCGCGATGTTGCGCCTTAGCGACCGATACACCGATTCCAGAAGGTGAACGCGATCTTGTGGGGCGCGATCAACCGGCCACGAGGGCTCTCGTCCTGCAAGCAATCGTAGAACAAGCAAGAGCGAGTTGAACAAGCACTGAATTGCTAATGAAATATGAAGTTTCAATCTGAAAATACAAGAAGTGGGGTTCCAATAACAAGAAGACAGGCGATCTAGTCGACACGCGCGCTTCAAGCGAAGTAGCAGTGGCTAAACTTCAAATCTATCAAAACCCAATCTGCTGTGGCGGCTCTAGAGACATATAAATAGATGGGAGGATGACCAAGAGTGTGTTGGGGTCGTTCTCCAACTGATAGGAGCAGGGGTGGCCCGATCTTTCGGTGAGTTGAAGGTAACTACGATTTGGGAGAAACGTTGACGACCCGACTACAACCGTACGAGACGTTGTGTTGTTGCGCCTTAGCGATCGATACACCTCTCCAAGGGTTGTTGATCTTGCCGGTGCAGATCAACCTTATTCCTGCAAGCAATCGTAGAACAAGCAAGAACGAGGTGAACAAGCACTGAATTGCTAAATCAAATATGAAGTTTCAATCTGAAAAGACAAGAGGTGGGGTTCCAATAACAAGAAGACGGGCGATCTAGTCGACACGCGCGCTTCAAGCGAAGTAGCAGTGGCTAAAACTTCAATCTATCAAAACCCAATCTGCTGTGGCGGCTCTAGAGACATATAAATAGATGGGAGGACGACCAAGAGTGTGTTGGGGTCGTTCTCCAACCCTAGGACGCGCCCCTAATGGGCTCAACTTGAAACACAGCCCACGGGCCAAAATAAGGTGGCGCAGCACCGTAGACAGAAAAGGTCTCGGTAGTATTTCGACGTTTCTGGACGATTCTGATAAGATATGGACGTGAGGCCAGATCCATTGGAAAGTAGACTTTATAAGCTTTCCATGAAGTACTTGAACGTCCAAAACGGAGCCCGTACGAAGTCGTGGCGGCCATTAGAAGTTGGTGTTGTCCTGCAGTCCGAATCCAATCGGCGCGACTCCCTCTCCTGGATGGTATTCTCCTTGTTCTCCTTGGTTTCTAAGCACCACAAGAGTACACGGGTTTCCATGGTCTAAAGAAACCGAACATGAACTTAAGAGTGAACTTACTTGATGATTTAATTGACGTGCACGGGCGCGAGTCATAGGACCTTGTGTAGGTGTAGATGTAGGTGAGGATGTATCGATGGTGTTGATGTCCTCATCATCCCCCCCTTCTTGCATTTGAGTCGTCCTCGACTCTAGTTCATCTTCTTCTCCCAAATATGGCGTCAAATCTGCAACATTAAAGGTGGGACTAACCCCAAAATCTGCAGGCAGATCAAAGCTTATATGCATTCTCATTAATCTTGGACAATACTTTAAAAGGTCCATCAGCTCTAGGCATCAACTTAGACTTTCTAGCTCTGGAAATCTATCCTTTCTTAAAATGTAACCAAACGAAATCTCCAGGTTCAAAAGATAAATGTTTTCTACCTTTGTCACCAGCAATCTTATATTTAGCATTCATGCGCTCTATGTTTCTTCTTAGTTGTTTCATGCAGTTTTAGCATCAAATCAGCACGTTGCTTAGCATGAAAATTCATCTTTTCAGAAGTTGGCAAAGGCATTAAATCAATAGGAGCACGTGGGATGAAACCATAAACAATCTCAAAAGGACACATCTTTGTGGTAGAATGCAAAGAACGATTATAAGCAAACTCAATATGAGGTAAACACTCTTCCCACATTTTTAATATTCTGTTTCAAAACAAGCCCTTAACATAGTGGATAAAGTTCGATTCACAAACTTCAGTTTGACCGTCAGTTTGGGGATGACAAGTAGTAGAAAATAAAAGCTTAGTCCCAACTTATGCCATAACATTCTCCAAAAGTGACTAAGAAATTTAGTATCACGATCAGAAACAATGGTATTAGGCACACCATGCAACCGAACCAATTTCTCTAAAGAACAAATCAGCAATATGAGTAGCATCAATCAGATTTGTGACATGGAATAAAATGTGCCATTTTGGAAAATCTATCCACAACAACAAAAAAATGCTATCATGCCCCTCCTCGTCCTAGGCAAACCCAACACAAAATCCATAGAAATATCTTCCCAAGGAACACTAGGAACAGGTAAAGGCATATACAAACCATGTGGATTTAATCGTGACTTAGCCTTTTGACATGTAGTGCAGCGAGAAACAAACCTCTCCACATTCGTCTCATCTTTGGCCAAAAGAAATGAGCTGCAAGAATATCCTCCGGTCTTTTTTACTCCAAAATGCCCCATCAGCCCTCCTCCATGTGCTTCCTGTAACAGTAACAGACGAACAGAGCTAGCTGGAATGCATAGCTTGTTAGCTCTAAATACAAATCCATCACTGAGGATGAATTTGTTCCATGACTTTCCATCTTTACAATGTTGCAGCACGTCTTTAAAATCAGCATCATGCACATATTGATCTTTAATTGTTTCTAATCCAAAGATTTTATAATCAAGTTGTGTCAACAAAGCATATCGTCTAGACAAAGCATCAGCAATGACATTCTCTTTCCCCTTTTTGTGTTTGATAACATAAGGAAAAGACTCAATGAATTCAACCCACTTGGCATGCCTACGATTCAATTTGGCTTGACTACGAATATGTTTTAAAGATTCATGATCAGAGTGTATAACAAATTCTTTGGGCCACAAGTAATGCTGCCATGTTTCTAAGCTACGCACAAGAGCATACAATTCCTTATCATAAGTAGAATAATTCAGCAAAGGCCCACTCAATTTCTCACTAAAATATGCAACAGGTTTTCCTTCTTGTAGCAAAACACCACCCAAACCAATTCCACTAGCATCACATTCAAGCTCAAAAGTCTTATTAAAATCAGGAAGCTGAAGTAGGGGTGCATTTGTCAGCTTACTTGATGAGGACATTACTAGCTCGGATATGACCATAGCTACCTTATGTACTCATCAACTAAAGGTGCATGCTTTCTACGTAAGATTTACGTGTTATATATTTGAACAGACGTTACTGCACCATGAGTTTTGTATGTTCTTGTATGCAGAGATACTTACTTGGGTGAAGGGAAAGAGACCGAGTGCAAGGAACGCATGGATGATCAAAGAAGTTGACTGGGGACCAAACCAAGACCTTACCCAATTCTACTCATACATCACCACGTCACTTTTGGTCCATAGAAGGCAAGAGATGAAGTTCTGCACGTTTTGGATTCGGATTCGGGCCTCCTGACAGCATCAACTTCAAACGGACCTAGCCGCTGATCCAGAAGGACTTTTGGGGCCCATAAGTACTTATTGGAAAGCTTATGGAGTCTACTTTCAGATGGTTTTGGTCCCACATCAAAATTCCTCCTGAGCTGTCCGGAATCGTCGAAACAAGACACGTACCTCTTCCAGTCCGAGTCTGTTTTGGGTCTTGGGCCTTGTAATTGTGTCGTGGGCTAAACCCATGAGGAGTGCGCCCCTCACAGGGCAAATCCTAACCCTAGGACGTCCTAACTCATATATATATTCAGTAGCCGCCACCGTTTAGAGGTGGGTTTTGATAGATTGAAGTTTTAGCCACTGCTACTTCGCTTGAAGCGCGCGTGTCGACTAGATCGCCCGTCTTCTTGTTATTGGAACCCCACCTCTTGTCTTTTCAGATTGAAACTTCATATTTGATTTAGCAATTCAGTGCTTGTTCACCTCGTTCTTGCTTGTTCTACGATTGCTTGCAGGAATAAGGTTGATCTGCACCGGCAAGATCAACAACCCTTGGAGAGGTGTATCGATCGCTAAGGCGCAACAACACAACGTCTCGTACGGTGTAGTCGGTCGTCAACGTTTCTCCCAAATCGTAGTTACCTTCAACTCACCGAAAGATCGGGCCACCCCTGCTCCTATCAAGTGGTATCAGAGCTTTCGTTGCTCGGTGAGTATTCATCTACCCATAACCAGAAAAAGTCCTACAAAAAAAGGTTGCATCATTACCAAGACATCTTTGAGCCGCTGCATTGTTCTTTTTAGATTTTGCTTTATTGAGTTTTTAGTTGCATCGTCATATCGTGTTGCTGGTCTTAGTGTCTAGTCGTTTAGAGTTTCAAGTTCTTGTCACGTCTAGTACCACTTCCTTCGCCGCCAGTTTCCACGCCACCCCCCACCGACTGCCATAATATTGCAATTCACATCGTCACCGCCGCCACCACCACCACCTTTGCTATCTATATCACCTTAGCATCCATATCTCGGACGGTTCCTAGTCGTTTCCCTTAGTTAAATGCGAGCTTTGAAAGAGTTCTACTCAGATTGGCAAGTTTGAACCAAGTACGATTCGGAGTCAGTTGAGCTTTGTTAGTAAAATCATCGGATTTGTTCCATACGGAATTGGATTTGGGTGTTTAAATATTTGTTGGAAAGCTGACGAGCAGATCTACATCTTTGCTTTTGGGCACACTCCCATATCTGGTCGTCTTCCTTGTGATTGGAGACCTACAAAGTTCAGCTGTGTTCCTAGCTCTGTTTTCCTTATTTTGGCCAGATTTCCCTTTGTTAGTTTCTTTGTTATTAGTTTGGTCTTTGGAAATTTATTTCTTTCCAAAAAAAAAAGGCAGAAAGGTGCTTAAAAAAAAAAGAAAAAAAAAGCCGCACCAAAAAAAAAAGGAAAAAAAAAAAGGAAAGAAAGAAGTGAAAAAAAAAACAGTCTAAGCCTCACCTTTGTTCTTTTCAGCGAATTCCTTTTAATTCTGTTCGGAGTCGTTTGTGGTATCATTGGTACGTAGGCTTGCGTCTCTAGTACGTTCTAGCCTAGGACCAGCACAGTACTGACTTTGAACGATTATTCAGTTTTGCATTTTCTGATTTGAGCATTTGCTATCCTTTGCTACATATTTAAGCCTACCTAGAGCTCCACAGATTTTGATTGCAGTCGTACAAGAAAGTGTTTGTCAAGGCATCGATACATCCAACCTCCATTGGGTTTTGGTTAAGTCGGTGTGGTCACCATTCGGCTTGCATTGGTAAGAACTTGTAAGAGCTTGGTATAAAGCTTGAGTGTGTGTGACTTTTTGTGCCTCCACTACCTAGTAGTTTATAGGAGCGTGCATATTTTTGTGTATGTTCTTGTTTTCTACTAACCATGGCAGGAGTATGCAAGGCGATTGGAGATGAATGTGCTCAACTTCAACCTCTTCGTCGAGATAAGAGGAGTGATCAACATGATACATGTCAGGTATGTGCACTACCTTATTTTGAAGGAAACTATGATCCTCATGCATACATTGAATGGGAGATAGCAGTAGATAAAGAATTTGAAATGCATAATTTGTCTGAGAAAACAAAAAGTTATGTTTGCCTCTAGTGTTCTTGTTAAAAGTGCTTCATATCATTGGAAACATCTTTGTAGGCATAATAAAAGACCTCAATCTTTGGAAAGATCTGAAACAATATTTGAGAGATGTTTATGTTCCATGTATTATGCTAATATTTTGTTCAATAAACTACAATGTTTGAAACAAGGTAGCAAACCCGTAACATCATACTATCATGATTTGTATACTTATCTGTTGCGTTGTGGTTTAGATGAATGCGAGGAAGCTATAGAGATAAGATTTTACGTTGGATTAACCAAGAAATTTAATGATATGCTTGCACACGAAACTTATAATTCTCTCCCCATTTATTGAGCTTGCATGTGAAGCTGAAAGTCAAATTAAGAACTGAGGGAGCAACAAGTTAGGTTTTGCGCCTCCCATTACTAACGTTTGTGCAGGAAAGTTCAAACGTATTTACCAAAAGGAGGAGAAGGAATAGTTGAGATGGCCAGTGGCATTGCTTGAGAAGGAAGATGAGGAGCATGAAGTAACCAACTTTATATATGAGAGTTTGGAAGGTAAGCTAAGTGATGCTGCAGTTAATCAAAGGTGAGTATTCTCAAGCTAATTACACATGTCTACTTTCATGCTATGATAGAGCAACCAATAGTGGAACCCACCGCAGATTTGCCTTTGTCACAAATTGATTTACTTGCTATTGCCCTTGTGATAAAGAAGAGTTGTGTGGATAAAGCTTCACTTATATCCATGCCACAACTAGTGAATGAATATGTTAGTAATGTGTGTTGAACCACCATGTGCTGATTTTAGACATGTTGTTCACATTGCTAACAAAGAATGAAAGAAGCTTAGATTGCTATCTTCTTTAAATACTTGGGGCTATATTCATTTGATGATCTTTGTTCCACTTCCATTGGTTTAGAGAAGAAATTATTTGTTAGATCTAACCAACAGATTTGCCATGTCCTTCTGTGTGATTTTTTATGTTTTCATTGCCTTTGCAATTATGATAATAAAGAAGAATATAATGTGTATTAACAGCATAGAGTATCAGCATCTGTTCTAATTTTAATATACCTCCTTTTCATAATGACATGTGTTGTTAGAGGACCGCATGAGTATAAATAATTCTATATCTAGTTCCTCTAGTTGTTTAAATGAGTTGCAGGTTGGTTTGCAAAAGAAGGGGAGTGTTGTGAACTGCTCGACACTACAAAGTGTTCTCTGTGTTTAAAAATTTTAGAAATCCAAACATATGCACAACACTACCTCACCCTATGTTATCAAGATAAGATAAAATTTGTGGCATCAGGCCTTATGACAAGGTGCAACCGTGGAACGGTTTCCAATCAAGAAGGGGAGGATGATGGAGGACATTACTAGCTCGGGATATGACCATAGCTACCTTATGTATGGACTCATCAATCACTAAAGGTGCAGTGCTTTCTACGTCCAAAGAGCATTTACGTCTGTTATATATTATTTGAACCAGACCGTTCCCACTGCGACCATGAGTTTTTGTATGTTCTTGTATGCAGAGATACTTACGTTGGGTGAAGGGAAAGAGACCGAGTGCAAGGAACGCATGGATGATCAAAGAAGTTGACTGGGGACCAAACCAAGACCCAGGTTACCAATTCTATCTCATTACATCACCACGTCACTTTTGGTCAGAGTGCATAGAAGGCAAGAGACATGAAGTTTCTGCACGTTTTGGATTCGGATTCGGGCCTCTGACAGCATACATCACTTCAAACGAAGCCCTACGCCGTCTGATGCCATGAGAAGGACTTTTGGGGCCCATAAGTACTTATTGGAAAGCTTATGGAGTCTACTTTCAGATGGTTTTGGTCCCACATCAAAATTCCTCTGAGCTGTCCGGAATCGTCGAAACAAGACACGTACCTTCTTCCTCAGTTCGAGTCTGTTTTGGGTCTTGGGCCTTGTAATTGTGTCGTGGTAAACACCATGAGGGAGATGCGCCCCTCACAGGGCAATCCTAACCCTAGGACGTCCTAAACTCATATTATATTTTCAGTAGCCGCACACCGTTTAGAGGTGGGTTTTGATAGATGAAGTTTTAGCCCACTGCTACTTCGCTTGAAGCGTGCGCGTGTCGACTAGATCGCCGTCTTCTTGTTATTGGAACCTTATCCACTCTCTTGTCTTTTCAGATTAAAACTTCATATTTGATTTAGCAATTCAGAGATGCTATGTTCACATCGTTCTTTCTTGTTCTAACGATTGCTTAGCATGAATAAGGTTGATCTGCCGGCAAGATCAACAACCCTTGGAGAGGTGTATCGATCGCTAAGGCAACACACAACGTCTCGTACGGTTGTAGTCGGTCGTTCAACGTTTTCCCAAATCGTAGTTACCTTCAACTCACCGAAGATCGGGCCACCCCTGCTCCATCATTACTTTTTCAGGCATATTGAAGGCGTTCTTCTGTGCCTAGCCGCAAGATAAAAAGGTACTCCCTTCTTTGTAAGGTCATTTAATGGCGCGCAATGGCGCTGAATCCTTCACAAGCGACGATAAAACCAGCAAGCCCTAAGAAACTCCGCACCTGCGTAAAGACTTGGAACAGGCCATCCTTGTATTGCTTCAACTTGGATTGATCAACTTCAATTCCGCGGTTCAATGTGACAACATAACCTAACGAAAAAGAAACTCGATCGGTGCAAAAGGTGCACTTCCATGGTACCAAATAAACGTGCATCACGGAGAGCATTAAAACAGCACGTAAATGATTAAAGATGATCATTCATAGACTTGCTGTAAATCACATATATCATCAAAATTATACCACCACAAATTTTCCAATAAAAGAACGCAAACCTCATTCATTAACGCCATAAAAGTGCTAGGTGCATTAGTTAAACCAAAAATGGACTAACCACTCATTAAATCAAACTTAGTTTTGAAAGCAGTTTTCCATTCATCTCCCAATTTCATGCGAATTTGGTGGTAACCACTACGCAAATCAATTTTTGAAAACAGTACAGCACCATCTCAATTCATCAGCATATCATCTAATCGTGAAGAGGTGACCCTATCGAATGGTGATGTTGTTAATAGCTCTACAATCAACACACATGCGCCAGGTTTCCATTTTTTCTTTAGGCACTAAGATGACTGGCACAGCACAAGGGCTAAGAGACTCACGCACATAACCTTTGATCGAGTAACTCCTGCACTTGGCGTTGAATCTCCTTAGTTTCCTCCGGATTAGTTCTGTATGGCGCCGATTGGGCAAGGAAGCACCAGGAATGAGATCAATCTGATGCTCAATCCCTCGAACAGGTGGCAGCCCTGGAAGGCAATCTCACTTGAAAAACATCCGAATATTCCTGCAAAAGGTTAGCAACAGTAGAGGGCAAAGAATGCTGCATATCGGAAAGTGAACTCAAAGCATCTTTACATACCAATGCATAGACATCAGATGTAGAAGCAATTAATTCATTAATATCAGCTTTAGTAGCAAGCAAACATTTTTCCTTTCAAACGTATTTCATTGGTTTTAGCAGCGGGTTTGGTATTTTTCATGATTCTCACTTTTCTTATTTGGCTGCTTTAGCTACATCATCAAGACAATCGCTTCAGGAGACATAGGTGCAACACAGTTTTTTATTTTTATCATGGTGTAAAAATGAATATTTGATGTTGACCTACCATGATGCATAGAATCTCTATCAAATTTGGCCATGGCCTACCTAACAGAATATGACAAGCTTGCATAGGCACAACATCACACTCAACAAACATCATGATATGATCCAATAGCAAATTAATGCGCACCAACCTGGTTACCTTTGCCTTACCGCTATTGTTGAGCCATTGTATGTGGTACGGGTGAGGGTGTGGTGTTGTGCTAAGGGCCAGCTTTCTCCACCATATCGATACCTGGCTAAGTTGTTTGCAGCTGCCTCCATCAATAATCATGCGCCATGAATGATCCTTGATGACACACTTGGTTTGAAACAATATGTGGCGCGCTGGTTTTGCTCCCTTTTTCTCCATTTGTGCACTAAGCACACGCTGCACAATAGGGCTTGCATAGTGATCCGCCTCATCCAGCACCAATATGGCACTTCAGAAGGATCTTCATTACCTGCATAGTCAGCTGCAAGCACAACATTTGTATCTTCATCGATATCACTAGCGAAAGAATACTCACCAATCCTCTTTAATTACCAAAGCACGCTTGCTTGACAGTCACCGCGTGGCACATGGTCCCATACCCTTTACGTCGATGACACTGAATATCTCAATAGTTTCCCCTGTAGAGGCAACAGACGCGGTACTCTCGGCAGGGGCTGAACCACCTTTGACGACGTGGGTGCTGCGCCTCACTGAAATTAGTTGGAGTAGTGGCGTGGCTTGGTGTTGGAGTTGGATTCCGATGGCGCGCGGGACGGCTTCGAGGAAGGAAGACGGTGGTGGAGGACGCCGATTCGAGATAGGGTCGTGGATGGCTGCCATGAATTAGGCTTTCCCTTGCAGAAACATTAGTCCTGGAATTCGCGCGTCGTCCCTGCACTTCACGTTCAGCTTTTTTAAAACAAGCAAGATGAAACACAACGGGTTATGTTATTGTACCTCTTTATATTCAAGAATTATCCGAATTTCCCGATTAACCCCCTAAAACCTAGCCATCGCTGCTCCTCATCCTCTCTATCTCACAACGCAACAAAAAACCCATTTGCAACTCTGATAACTATTCTTCTACACTTTTAGGCGCCTGTCTCAATTGTTGGCAACTTAATTAACAGATCTCGGTGCATAGTAAGAAGGAACGAATCTAGCCCGCATGACCCGTTTCAAAGCATTCCAAGTTTTGTGGTATGTTATCAGGATTTTTCTTACTAAATTCTATCCACCAGACAGAAGCAAAATCAGTGAACTCACTAGTAGCAGCCCTAACTCTTTTATCCTCAGGAAACTCAAGGGGGGTGACAAACAAACTTTTGATTAATAGCTATTTCCCAAGTAATGTAGGCTCAGGGTTATACGCACCATCAACGGAGGTATCTTAAATTTAATCTTACTAAAAGCATCATTATTATTACGTTCAGCCATTACCTTGGCGGTTGCGACGCAACTGTCGACGAAGACGAGCCTCTTGGTCATCATGTTCTGTATCCGCAGAATACTCATCAATTGTCATCATCGTGGTTGCGGTTCAATTGTTGGTCATCCAAACGCGCTCATTATGGCAGCAAGATTGGCGTTTAGTGTGGTGACCGACGTGTCCAAATGTAGCAAGATTATTGTTAGTGTGAATCTGTGGTGGCCTCCAATGCTCCTAGCTTCTCATTAGTCACCTGCACAATCTGCAATCATATTCCTTCAGTATAGAGCCTCACCTTTCGTTCAAAATGTTGTATGATACCCCTGGTGCGAGGGAATTGAATGGCCTCGTCATCGCCGGAACCTGAAATGGTTAGAGACACACAGAAGAAAAAAATCAGTGAAGAACAATAGCACTCCCTAACACTACTAGGATGTGGCTTACTGCAAGGCTTCACTCTCAGCCTGTTCACACAAACTCTTACCAATTTTACCTTGCTCAACAGGAGGGTGACGGCTACCAACAAGTCGGCGACCCTGAAAAAGTGTATGTGCCGTAGCAACAACACCTGTCAACGCTGTATTTACGGTATGTAGAGCTGTAGGATGGCGTGAAAGTGTTGCACAAGGGAAAAATACTAGTACCCACGTTAGTTATAAGTAAGCTGAGTAATCGTTCAAAACGGGTACCGAGGGGGGGGTGCTGGTTCCTAGGCTTACCAACGCGTGCTAGAGACGCGAGCCTGGACAACGAAAATGCCCGAATAAGGACCCCGTTCAAGAAGAACAGGGAGGGAAAGAAAACTCTCCTCTTTTTTTTTTTTGCTCTTTTTTTTTTTTTTTTTGGCTCTATCCGCTTTTTTTTTTTTTTTTTTTGCAGAGAGACCCTCAACACTTAAACTCTAGCTCAAGAGGACAGCAATCCAGACCTTCACCCACACAGTTTTTTTTTTTGAACCAGGGGTATAAAGGTCATTAAAAGATGGAGTTGTTCGCGCTCGCTGCTGTTACTGTTGTGTCAGCGAGGAGTAGGACTCGAAAACAAAACTAGTTCGGACAAGCGATACTTCAGTGACAGAAACGTGACTCGAATCGAATCTAAGGAAATTAACCCCACTAAGACAGGCAACCTCGACAGCGGCAATGTATCCGAAGACTCAACAACCCTAACTAGCAGTAGTCAGTATAACAGGCCAAAAAGGGTTAATAGGACTATGGAACTAATCTACTACTTTTTTTTTGGCTTTTTCTGGTCTGTAAAGGTAAATAACAGATGGATCTGAAATCTCTCCACACCCGAACAACCTTGAGCTCTGATAACGCACTTGATGCGGGGTTCGGTCCCGATCTTTCGATTGGAGAAGGGTAATCACTGTGCTTGATTGGGGAAGAAACCGACGTTCACGGCCCCGACTACAACTCTCCGCGATGTTGCGCCTTAGCGACCGATACACGATTCGCCAAAAGGTGAACGCGATCCTTGTGGGGCGAGATCAACCGGCCCACGAGGGCTCTCGTCTGCAAAGCAATCGTAGAACAAGACGAGCGAGTTTGAACAAGCACTGAATTGCTAATTGAAATCTGAAGTTTCAATCCTGAAATACAAGAAGTGGGGTTCCAATAACAGAAGAAAGGCGATCTAAGTCGACACGGCGCGCTTCAAGCGCATAGTACCGACGTCGCGCTAAAACTTCCCATTATCAAACCCAATCTGCTGTGGCGGGCTCTAGAGAGCATATATAATAGATGGGAGGATGACCAAGAGTGTGTTGGGGGTCGTTCTCGCAACCCTAGGACGCGCCCCTAATGGGGCTCAACTTTGAAACACCATCCCTGCCACGGGCCAAAATAAAGGTGGCGCAGCCACCGTAGCAGAAAAGTCTCGGTAGTATTTCGACGTTTCTGGACGATTCTGATAAGATCCTGGATGTGATGGCGCAGCTCCATTGGAAAGTAGACTTTTATACAGCTTTCCATGGAAGTACTTGAACGTCCAAAACCTGAGCCACCGTACGAGTCGTGGCGGCCATTAGAAAGTTGTGCTGTCCTGCAGTCCGAATCCAATCGGCGCGAAACTCCTTCCTGGATGGTATTCTCCTTGTTCTCCTTGTTTCTAAGCACCACAAGAGTACACGGGTTTCCAATGGTCTAAAGAAACCGCATTGACAACATGAACTTAAGCGTGAACTTAACTTGATGATTTAATTGACGTGCACGGGCGCGAGTCATGGACCTTGTGTAGGTGTACGATTGTAGGTGAGGATGTTATCGATGGTGTTGATGTTCGCTCATCACAAAGTCATCAACAGCCATAATCAAGCCTAATGAATGCCATGAAGGCCATTTCGGTTTTAGTGAGCAGTTTGGGAATCAAATGCTTCATAGAAATTGCATTCTTAAAATCAATAAATGTGTTCGACGCAACAGCTTGAAAGCTTTATGAGATAATGCCTTGTTCCAACGGATCTGGCCCTATCCATAATTCCACCAGAGCAAGTGAATTCTCATGAATGAATCTGGATCCTAGAAACTGTCAACATTTTTTTATTTGGCCTTAATTAGGGTGCTGCGCACCAATTATGTTTTAATTGATTGACAAATGTCCAGCTCAGTCTGGGCACCTCTCCATCTCTATCCATCCCTTTTATATAATAGGATCTTTCTCGATGTGTTAAAGGGGAGATTATTTTTTTAGGAATAAACATTTTTAGTGAACGATATGCTAAATGAATTTTTTGAGTGTTCTAGCTAGAGACTGAATCATCTCTGAGATTGTGCATTCCTTCCCGCTGTCTTGAAAGTTCTTTGTGATTGCAACCAAAGGATTGTATCCTTTGACTTGGTTGAGTGACACCCGTGAGGTTGGGCGAACCCTGTGCTGCAGTTGTTTTGCACATTCAACGGCTGGCTGCACACATTCGTCAGGTTTCACGAGTATTTTCGATTCTACCCGTGAAGGTCGGACGCACCTCTATCAAAACGCCTACTGTACACCTCCATGTGGGAAGTGCATCATGGCACCCGCTGAAAGTAAGTGGCGTCGCCAGCACCCCGCTCCCCCGTATAGACCCATTGAAACGTTTATTTGTCTGACA
>RYFJ01004014.1:0-27465 GCA_003991445.1 Oryza meyeriana var. granulata
CAAGCAATTGCGATTCCGTTTTGTATCCGAGTTACCGATTTCTAATCCGATTCCGAAAAAATAAGAAAAAGATATGTATAAGCTAGTTTCGACGGTATCCGATCCATTTTCACCCCTATCTCTAACTAAAGACTCGGCCCATCCTCTTATCTGATGGGCGCATAGCTTGTGAGGTAACCCGTGGCCAATGGCCTCCCAGTGGAAAAAAGCCAAGCACCTGTGAAAAAGAAAGGCCGAACCTGACAAAGGTCAATGCAAGCTCGAGCGAAGAAGACTATTTTGAAGAAGGCCAACACCGAGCTCGAGAAGGGAAAGAGTCGAACTAGAAAAAACCATCACCAAGTGGAGGCCAACTACGAAACGAAAGTAAGAGATCTTCCGTCTACTGACTGTTTGATCTTAGTAGCAATCCGGTTTAGTTACCCATCTGTGGTTTTGCCTGATAGTTTTACTTGGTCGTGAAAACCTGGGTAGCTGCTTAGAGCCAATGCCCAGATCCAGTTTTTAGGCCTTTCGGGAACGGAGGGATAAGAGTTTCAAGGAGTCACGAGAGACCCTCAGCGAGTCCGTGAAAGGGCTCCTTGGCATAATGGATCCTCGCGACGAGGTAACCAGCTCCAGCACCATCTTTCAAGTTGAGGCGCGCCTTAAGGATGCACGGAGTGCCCTGAAGAGGGTACTTGATGAGCATAGTTGTGCTGGCGTGGCCCATACCCTGGCGATGACCAAATCCATCTACCCAAGGCAGTTATCGAAGCCATTGGGAGGGGTTTGCCGAGGAGACGACGCCTGAGGAGGCGCTGAAGCTGATAGCCGAGGCGCGGCCGACTGCAGCGACAATCACCCAAGACCTAAGTCTGTGAGAGCAACGTATCATGTAGTCGGTTATGTATAAACTTTTGTAAAAAACATGTGTAAATATATGTGCAAAGCCGCGAAGCTTTAAACTATTACTCATTTGTCATTAGCTTTACTCGATTATACGATCTGCACCAAGTTAGTCTATAGGAACTTTATAAAATCGTTCACTGCAGGAGGCTGTACTCGGCAAACACGACAGAATCATAGTGAGCTTCGAACTTAAGTAAAATAGGCTCGTATATTATTGACAAAGCATATAAGATACATGCAGCCCCCGACTCACTACTCGGTTGAAGCAAGTGGCGGTAGTGAGTCAGCAGTGAACTGTACACATGAAAAAACTCAGGTAAGAAAGGACGTAGTGTTATAAGCCGCGGGTGGTGCGTTTGCTCCTCTGAGGTCCTCGATTACCCCGCTAGAGAAATAACCGAACAAGGTTTCAGTCACCTTCTACTGGTCAGCCGACTCATGGCTTTCTCGGTCAGGGTCATGTTTCCCTTGGTAATCCTAGCCGAATGCGCTCCTCAACTTCAGTGGCTGCACACGCCGGTTCAGAAACCGCCTTGCCACCCAGGGCCCGGTTAAGCCGGCTCGCTTGAATTTCACCAGTTTCTCCAGCAACTGATGCACTTGGCCCATCTCTTCGAAGGTTGGATTCGAAGACCAATTGGATGAGACCATTGGTGGCGAGCCGGTGAATGGAGGCAGGGAAGGTTCCAGATTCGAATAGTAGAACCACTCCTTATGCCAACCTTTCAAGGAGGATTTCAGGGGGAGATCAATATATGTTTTCTTCCTCTCACCCCTCAACTTAAGACCAGCCCCCCAAATCACCTGAACATAATTCTTGAAGGGCTGGGCTTAACATGAACAAATGTCTGAAGAAGTTGAAGTGGGGTTCACACACCAGAAGAAACTCGCAAGAGTCATGAAATATGGAGATTGAAGGATTGAGTTGGATTCAGATTCACCAACTCCAACCCGTAGAAGTCAAGGAACGGTGGAAAACGTGGAAGAGGAAGGAACAAACCCGGTCAAAAAAAGAGGCAAAGACAACAGTTTCGCCGGATTGGGGATTTGGAACTGACTCACCCTTTGCTGACGCCACGGATAATGCCTGCCTTAAGCTCAATTGATTCTCCAGGAGCTTTAGCTTCATCGAGCCGCAATCCGAAGTCGGCTAGGCATTCTCCGACGCACCCGCAGGATTCGAGGCCCTCACCACGATGGGAGCGGAGAAGTTTGGGGGAAATGCGATTGGGGGATTGGAATTGACGAGAAGGATCGGAATCGCCCAAGTTCTAGTGGGGGAACAATAAGCAGCAGTGAACCCTAGCAAAGCGGGAGGCGAAATTTCGGCACGGAAGCGGAAGATGAAACGATTGGTCGCTTTGGGGAAGATGAAGGAATCTTTTTCTCTCTCCCTCAGCCTTTATAGAGCCGATTTTGACTAATGGGCTTGGGTTTACATAGTTGGTACTGGGCACCAAAGAATATGAGTTCCTACAGTAGCACGCTCATAATGGGCCACTAGCGGGCTGTGTTGAAATCGCAATGCTGGTGCTACCAACAGGAACCGATGAGGTAAATAGGTATGCTTCATGAAGGCCTAATTGCTAAACATAATATGTTTGGGTATCTGTTTATCCACCAGGTCTTGAGGATATATCCTTATAAGGATCACAAACTGGTCTTCATTAAAATTGGGGATGCAGGTATCTTTCTCGAGTACACCTGACCACATAATGGATTTATTTTCATAAAAGTGGTACTCGGCCTACATGCTTGGCCAACAGTTGCCATGAGCAACATTATTCCAGCCGACATGACGCTGAAGAGTCTAACTTTCGAGTAGTGCACTACTCGGGAGAGACTATAAATATATTCCAGCTGACATGATGCTGAGGAGTCTAACACCCGAGTGGGACGCCACCCGGGAAAGACTATAAACCCCCTATTCCGACTGACATGAAGCTGAAGAGTCCCATATACGAGTGGCATGCTACTCGGCAAGACTATAAATCATATTCCGGTTGACATGATACTGAAGAGTCTCATAATACCGGTAGTAATCTACTCGGGAAAGACTTCCAGGTTAAAGATCTTTGACTTTATGTTTAATTGTCTTCAATTAAGCACAAAGTCGGGGGCTACACCTAATAGGTGCGTCTATTTTGTGCACACTATTCATATATCTACATGAAGCCCTTCATAGCCTCGTTGCCAGCTGACATGAAGCAGGACTCGGGAAGAAGAAGCACTCGACAAAGAGTACTCGGGAACAACACACTTGGGCAATCTTCACCGTGGAGGATGAGCACTCGGCATCAGCTGTGATGAAGGTCTCAATGGGCTACTGTGGAGGCCATGGGCCCCGGGTACCTCACCACAAGCATATGGGCCACTCGGATAGAAGATGGGCCGAGTCTTGTAGTTAGAGATATAGTGGCATCCGGTAACCTTTGCCTTGTATAATAAGGAATGTACAGTCTTGGCCGCGTAAAGTATATCTCTAAGAAGGAAATCCCTTGGCCGTGTTCGACTGGGATTCCTATCCTGTACCCTTGTCCCCCAGTATATAAGGGGAGGCAGGATGCCCCATGAGGGCAGATGATCATTGATCGACACAACTCCTCAGAGGAATAACACCACAACTGGAGTCAGGGTATTACCTCACATTGAGGGCCTAAACCTGTATAAAATCTCTTTGCATTCCTCTGCAATCCATTGAGTTTCCCCTCACCGAGTAGCTCTATAGTTATATTGCCGGTGTAAAACATCGACACCGACTGCTCCGGTACCGGTTTCTTCTTGACTGACGGCTCCATGAGTTGCTCAACAAAGATCCCTGTCGAAACTGCCTCCCGCTTGGATCCCATGTTTGCCAGCTCGTCTGCAGCGTCATTGTATTGTTGTAGGACATGTGTTATCTCCAGCTTGTCGAACTTGTTCTCCATCTTGTGGACCTCTTGACAGTATGCCGCCATGTGTCGTCGAGGCATCCAGTCCTTCATGACTTGGTTTACCACAAGTTGGAATCTCCTCACACAACCAGTCGACGATCCAAGTGATATAGCGATGCGGAGCCCGTGGATGAGTCCCTCGTACTCGGCGACGTTGTAGGAAGCTGGGAAGTGGATTTGTAGGACGTACTTCAGTTTTTCGCTGGTGGGGGACGTCAGTATGACTCCTGCCCCGGCACCGCCGATCCATAGAGAACCATCGAAGTACATAGTCCAGTACTCTAGCTTCGCTGTTGATGCAGGCATGTGAACTTCTGTCCACTCAGCTAAGAAGTCAGCTAGAGCTTGTGATTTGATTGTGTCCACGGTTGAAAGGTGATGTCGAATGCCATTAGCTCAAGCGCCCATTTAGCGATTCGGCCTGTGGCCTCGCGATTATGCAAGACGTCCCCGAGTGGAAATGATGTGATCACCATACTTGGTGTGCTTGAAGTAGTGCACTACTTCCGCTGACAGTGATGAGTAGGCCATAGAGCAGCTTTTGGATCTATGGATATCTCGTCTTCGAGTCGGCGAGCACCTCACTGACAAAGTAGACTGGCCGTTGGACTTTTTGGATGTGACCCTGTTTGGATCAATCGACCACCAGCACCGTGCTGACTACCTGAGAAGTTGCCGCCAGATATAGCATTAGCGGTTCTTGGGGCATTGGTGGCTCCAACACGGGGGGTGATGTGAGAAATTGTTTGAAGTCTTCGAAGGCTTGTTGGGCTTTGGGAGTCCATTGGAAATTGTCCACTTTCTTCAGTAGCTTGAAAAAGGGCATGCCCCGTTCACCCAGTCGGGAAATCAACCAGCTGAGTGCCGCCATGCAGCCCGTCAGCTTCTGGATGTCTTTCTGGTCAGTCGGGGGTGCCATATTCATGATTGCATTGACTTTCTCCAGGTTGGCCTCGATGCCGCAATGTGAGACGATGAAGCCGAGTAGCTTGCTGGATGGCACACCGAAGGCGCACTTTTCCGGGTTCAACTTCATCTTGAATCTTCGAAGATTTTGGAAGGTTTCTTCCAGGTCAGCGATGAGGTCTTCTTTGGACTTGGTCTTGATCACCACGTCATCGACGTAGGCTTCCACGTTGCGCCCGATCTGAGTGTGTAGACACCGCTGAATTGCACGTTGATATGTTGCGCCAGCGTTTTTCAAACCGAACGACATAGTAATGTAGCAGTACGCACCAAACGGCGTGATAAAAGACGTCTTGAGGGAGTCCTCCTCCTTCAAGCTGATTTGATAGTATCCCGAGCAACAGTCAAGAAAGCTGAGAAGTTTGCACCTCGCAGTTGAATCCACCACTAGGTCTATCCTTCGCAAACCAAATAGGTCTTTGGGGCACGCCTTGTTCAGATCGGTGTAGTCGACGCACATGCACCATTTAACATTTTTCTTCCGGACTAGAACTGGGTTTGCTAGCCAATTCGGGTGATAGACCTCTTTGATGAACCCGGCTGCAAGAAGCTTGGTTATCTCCTCCCGAATAGCATCCTTAAGGTCTTGAGCGAAGCGCCGTAGCCATTGCTTGACTAGCTTGGTGTCTGTCTTCACATTGAGGGCATGCTCGATCACCTCCCTTCGTATGCCCGGCATGTCGGTGTTAACACCAAAATTTGGTACGGTTCGTTATCATGTTCGGTTAAGGAAAGAGGCTATATTAGCTGATGGAAGCTAATCCAGAAGAGCCCGAATTTGGAAAGGAATCGTGAAGACCATAGCATGGCAGTTAACTATTTTATCTATAAATTAGGTAGCTTTAATAATTTTTAGGAAAACCTGATCTCGTGTCCGATCAGGGCTTGTTAATTTTCCTTTTATAGTTAGGAAACTCCTATTTCGTATCTGATCAGGACTGTATCAACTCGGGGTATAAATACGTATGCCCAGGGACCATGTAAACTATCTCTCAGATCAATACAAATTCAGCGCATTGCCACCCTTTTCGACGGGTCCTTACTTCTCGAGCCGGGCTGCATCAGTTAGGTCCAAACTCCTGCGAGAGGCTAAGTCTCGTTACCCCGACTACCTTATCGGCTAGGACTTCCTCGGTTAGGTCCGATATTCTAGCCGATCTACGGTAGTCGGCTTATCACGGTGTATCTATTCTGTCTACGGCTGCATCAGTTAAGTTTGATCTCTTAGGCCGAGTGGATATATCACATCACGCGTGCATAGATTTTATCGTTTACTGGGGATAATTTATTATCAGTTGTGCTGTATCGTTAGTCCGACCTACTAAACTGCCTGTGATAAGTTATTCCTGCTAGGTTGATAGATTTTATGCAAGCGTCTTATTGGGATGTATAGCCGATAAGTTATCATATAGTACATCACAATTGCATGAGATCAATCGGCTCATCGAGGTTCTTTTATCATTATTAATCTGTGCTACATCAGTTAAGTTTGACCTATTAGATTGATAATGATAGATTTGTCCTTGTTAAGCCAATGGGTGTCTATGCAATGTTCTAACGGAGTGCCTAGCCGATAAGTTATTTTTTACTAGATAAAGCCGACTACATTGTCTTGATTATTATTGATTATCTACACTATCATCGGTTTTCCAGCCGATGCACATGTTTTATTGGTAGTCAGCTGGCTTATTATCTGCTTATACCATCATCGGCTTTCTAGCCGATATACAAGTACTATTGGCAATCGGCTGGAGGAAGTCTGTATCGGCCTGTTAGCCAATTGGATCAGTGATCTAACTTTTTTCTATCTCCTTGTCAATTGCGGGGTCAAATTGACTAGCACGCCCACAAACCTCAACTATTTAGGACCTACACTAGATCTAAGCAGATCTCCCAGGCCTTCGTGTGTCTAGTGCACCGAAACAGATCATCAACTTGTCTTCAGTGCTGATCGATGATTTTCGGTGTCAACACATTTTTGGCATGCTTGGTGGGACACAGAACTTCGACATGGCTAGAAAGGAGGTCAGCACAAACAACGTGATTCCAGTCACAATGGAAGATTTGACCGAAGAACAGAGACAACAGGTAGAACACAACATCGATGATTTTCGGAAGCTTTGTCTAGAATCCTTCAGTATGATAGATCAAGGACCGATTTAGAAGTCACAATTACCAAAACTTGTTCTGGTTGGCGAATCGAGCCATACATCGCTTGCAAGTTCATAGAAGCCACTTCAAGACATGGTTAATGAAGCAGTTCATCATGCATTGATCAATCAATCTGGGATATTGGTGAACACATTACAGAGCTTGATCATGAAGGCGGTGGAGCTGATTCAACTAGCTGGGGGGCAACAAGATGGAATTCCTCAAGGATATCATCAAACTGCATACTATGGGGGGCATCGACAGAGTCATCCAAGAGCTGTCCCTAAGTACAATTATTAGAGAGAATATCAGAAGCAGAATCGGCTACCAACTCCACCTCTGCATTATCACGTCGAAGATCCAAGGGAAGAAGATTGGACAGCAAGAATCACAGAGGTGGTGAGAGAACAATTCGGCCTAAAACCAAAGGAGGAAACATTTATGTATCGGCATCCATATCCGGATTGGTTTGATATAGTTCCATTGCTGCGCCGGTACAGAGTACCAGACTTCTCCAAATTCTCAGGGCAAGATGATGTATCTATAGTGGAGCATGTCAGCCGATTTTTGGATCAATGTAGGGAGGCATCGGCTGAAGAAGCTTTGAGAGTTAGATTTTTCCTGCTATCATTGTCCGGATCGGCCTTCACATGGTTTTCTTCGTTACCACCAAATTCAGTTTGGGGTTGGGCCTATTTGGAAAAGCAATTCCACAAATATTTCTTTACTGGGATTCAGGAGATGAGTTTAACAGATTTAACATCGGTAATACAGAAGCCGGATGAATCAGTCGTAGAATATATCAAGCAGTTTCGTGATGTTAGAAGCCGATGTTATAGTTTAAGTCTAGATGATGCACAGCTGGCCGAGTTAGCATTCTAAGGTTTGTTGGCTCTGATCAAGTAAAGATTTTCATCACAAGACTTTGAGAGCCTAGCACACCTAGTACAGAAGGTATCGGCTCATGAAAGCCGATTTCAAGAGGTCAGGAAGGAATGTTGAGGCCCAAACAGAAGAATTTCGAAGTTTGATAACAAACTCTGAAATTGGGGGGCATGTGTTAACACCAAAATTTAGTACGGTTCGTTATCATGTTCGGTTAAGGAAAGAGGCTATATCAGCCGATGGAAGCTAATCCAGAAGAGCCCGAATTTGGAAAGGAATCGTGAAGACCACAGCATGGCAGTTAACTATTTTATCTACAAATTAGGTAGCTTTAATAATTTTTAGGAAAACCTGATCTCGTGTCCGATCAGGGCTTGTTATTTTCCTTTTATAGTTAGGAAACTCCTATTTCGTATCCGATCAGGACTGTATCAACTCGGGGTATAAATACGTATGCCCGGGGACCATGTAAACTATCTCTCAGATCAATACAAATTCAGCGCATCGCCACCCTTTTCGACGGGTCCTTGCTTCTCGAGCCGGGCTGCATTAGTTAGGTCCGAACTCCTGCGAGAGGGTAAGTCTCGTTGCCCCGACTACCTTATCGGCTAGGACTTCCTCGGTTCGGTCCAATATTCTAGCTGATCTACTGTAGTCGGCTTACCATGGTGTATCTATTCTGTCTACGGCTGCATCAGTTAAGTTTGATCTCTTAGGCCAAGTGGATATATCACATCACGCGTGCATAGATTTTATCGGCTTACTGGAGATAATTTATTATCAGTTTGTGCTGTATCGGTTAGGTCCGACCTACTAAACTGCCTGCGATAAGTTATTCCTGCTAGGTTGATAGATTTTATGCAAGCGTCTTATTGGGATGTATAGCCGATAAATTATCGTATAGTACATCACAATTGCATGAGATCTATTGGCTCATCGAGGTTCTTTTATCATTATTAATCTGTGCTGCATCAGTTAAGTTTGACCTACTAGATTGATAATGATAGATTTATCCTTCTTAAGCCGATGGGTGTCTATGCAATGTTCTATCGGAGTGCCTAGCCGATAAGTTATCTTTTACTAGAAAAAGCCGACTGCATTGCCTTGATTATTATTGATTATCTACACTATCATCGGTTTTCCAGCCAATGCACATGTTCTATTGGTAGTTAGCTGGTTTATTATCTGCTTATACCATCATCGGCTTTCTAGCCGATATACAACTACTATCGGCAATCGGCTGGAGGAAGTCTGTATCGGCCTGTCGGCCGATTGGATCAGTGATCTAACTTTTTTCTATCTCCTTGTCAATTGCGGGGTCAAATTGACTGGCACGCCCATGAACCTCAACTATTTAGGACCTGCACTAGAACTAAGCAGATCTCCCAGGCCTTCGCGTGTCTAGTGCACCGAAATAGATCATCAACTTGTCTTCCGCGCTGATCGGTGATTTTCAGTGTCAACAGTCGGACGGTTTCCACACGAAGATATCCTTGTTAGCTTGGAGGAAGGTGATGAGCGCGTCTTCCTATTTGGGGTCGAGTCCGGTCCCGACTAGAGCAGTCTTGGAGGGGTCAGAAGGGTCCAGGGGGATCTTCTTCATGACAGAGTGTAACGCCCTAAAAATCGTCTTAATTAAAAATTATCATGGGTAAATGGAAATACAAGAATACATTAGAAAATTTTTGTTTGAGAAAGTGTTTGAATAACATTTTGAAATTTCCAATATTAAAAATCCCGAGTTTAAATTTTAAATAAATACTTGGATGCTTTTATATTCCAGGGGTTTTGTCGGAGTATTTTAAGCGTTTGAGTATTTATAATAATAAATTCTTCGTGTTTCGTGGTGGCATTTACTTCTGGTAAATTCCCCGTGATTTAATAAACCCTCTGAAATTTTCTCGGATTTTTTGGAGATACAGAATTAATTTTAATTCAATAAAGATCACATCAGTAAATTAATCAAATATAAATAAATTCCTTTTCCTTTCCCCTGTTCGGGTCGTTCCTAATTCAGTCCTTTGAAGTCTCCCCGTTCATCGTGAACTCTGACTCTCTTTTCTTCTAGGGTTTTGTGTCATTCCCAGAACCCTAAAGTCACCTCGAAAATCTAAATTTGGAGTTACCGGATTTATTCATTGTTGAAACCCTAGAACTCTTTTGGACTCCCAATCCGAGATCCTTTGTATTCGAAATATCTATATGTCCCTTTGAGATAAATCCCAGATATTCCCTTGAACCCCTTATCTGTCAAAATAAATCTAAATCTCCAATTGTGTGAGATTTCTCCAAATTCCGGTCCTAATAAAACACCCTCGTCAATTCCTTAATCCCGAAATTTTTTATTCGAAATATTCCATTTCCCAGTTCTCGGAAAATCTCCTTTAGTTCCCAACCCAAAGAATAATCCAATATTTTATTCCCCAAATATTCCTCGAGAAAATATTCTCCATTCTCTGAATCCCACAAAATATTCCATTTCCTAGACCCCACTAAATGTCCTTTTGTTTTCTAAATTCGTCCAAATACCCTTCGATCCCCAATATATATATACGTATATATATATATATATCCTCGTACCCAGATAATTCCAATGTCCCGAATACTTCCGAAATTTCTAAATTCCAGAACGCGACTCAGATTCCACAACTATCCCCAAATTCCAAGTTTTGCGAAATTGGAATTTTCCCAAAAACCTATGGGCACCCCGAAAGTGCATTATGAAGAGTAACTATTACGGCAACGCGAACTATCTAGATGGATGGGGTCTCGAATGAAACCCGAATAAATGCGGTAACCATCCATCCTCATCGCAAACTTGCCATAATCTTTACTCACTCACAATACAAATCCAAAATACCGAGAAGTGTACAAAAGAGATAATCATAAGGATAGCTTGCTAGTCCTTCCCGTCATACGCCCGTCAAACCACTCAATGGTGGCGACCAAACACGATACGTACCCCAGAGGACTCAAACCATAATAGCTATCCCCCAACCATCTCAATTATACACAACTCATACTCATGTTCAGCTAGTCCCTAGGAAAGCGACTAGCCTCACACTTTCATCGCAAGCAATTGATAAACATCACAAGTACTCTAAATATGGATAAACGAGCAGCAGAGTTATAAATATTACATAGAGGGTTCACACCCTAATTCATCACAAAGTGGCACAAAAGCTTTGCAGCGGAATATAAACACAAAAGACAAGAACCAGTGGTGCCAAACCCATGCACAGGGCAACCGACTGGGGATAGAGCTCAACTTCAACTACACATTATCCTCGCCACCCTCGGCGGGATAATAGTAGATCACACCATCATCGTCGTTGTCCTCACCTGAAAAGATGCAACATGAGTACGAATGGTACTCCGCAAGACTTACACAATATTCATAGTACAAAGGAGAAATGCTGGTCTCTACATCAAGGAAAAAGGCTATGTTGATTTAGTTTTGCATAAAGCCATGTTTGTTGAGCAAATATACCTTGAAACTATAAGCATTTTGAGAAGTAACTCAATCTGAAATTTTAGGACAGCAAGCTTATAGTTCTGAAAATAACATATAAATGAGCACAAACCATGCTCTAATCATCGTCCATGGGCCACCATTGCCCAAACAATTATGCTACACAAGCATATCCTCTTTTCATGACTAAACGAAGTCATATTTAATAATAAAACTTTTCATCATTTAACATCAAAGATCCTTTATATATAAACCCATCCATCCATGACTATCCTAAGTCATGGTAACCACATATGTCCCAAGTTGGAAGCTAACACAATTGACTAACACATCAAGCATCGTCCGTAACTGTGGACACGGCTATTTGAATAGTTCTTACTCTGATCAGAGGTGTACATCTTTACCCACACGATGTGATAGAAACCAAACGGCTATACTCTAGTTTGATATGTACCGGCCAAGTACCCACACTCTACACATTGAGTGCGGACTAGAGGTCACAACAAAACCTTTTGCAAACTTAGCCCCAACCACCTAAACCACGTCTGGGCCCCCGACGACTTAGCCCCACACACAAGATGACTAAGGCAGGCTCACCGTCGTGGGAGGCACCTTCGGCCACAGCTAGGCGCGCTCGAGGTCCTCCAACGGAACTCTCTCCTCACGACTGACGGACGGGCGTAGATGGTCACAGCCTCCCGTGCTACTGAGTTAAGCCATCCCATACCGGCGTGTGGAAGTACGTAGGGTGCTTGAATAGATGTCAACCTGCTCGGTCCTTAACGACCCAGACGGAGCTACGTGCATCGGGGAAACACCATCCCTTCATCACCCTATCATCCGTCCAAGTCAAACATATTCTCAGTTATTAATCAGAAGTTATTCTTGTCAGATTTTAACCCATCTATTCGCATTCAACTAGTTTTGAACTGATAGCTCCATCTATCGGATTTTTCTAAATCTAGAAATAAGCATGGCTAAGCATTCGGTAAAATAAAAGTATCCTAGAGTCCTTAACCAGGGGTTACAATGTATAAACATGGCATCAATAACCAAGGAATGGAAATGCATACAATTGGGTAATATTGACTCTACCCGTTTTCTCATTTTAAATAGACTGAAGCATGCATATAGATATTGTTTTCGTAAACAAATCAATTTATTGAAAACATAGGTTCAATATGCTTAGACGCTTGCCTTGCTGCAGCGATAAGTCACTCTCAACCTCTGGGTCAGCCTCCACGTACTCCGTATCCTCAGAATCTATCGATAAGAAGCAATATGCAAATAAGAAGCAATTAAACATGTCTATGCAACATGATCAATTAATTATGAGATAAATACAGTAGGTATGGCATGTCCTAACAAGATTTTAGGAGAAAGAACCAAGTCATTTGCATCCCTGGATTGGGAGATACAAAAATAACAAGGTAGGAAGGCTGAAAATGGCTGTTTCGTAATTATTTATATTGTAACCTTAAGTTATTATAGTTAACTGACATTTTCTATTAAGATTTCATAAAGGCATGTATTTTTATATAAAAGAACATAACCTGCTGGTTTTAACAAAATTGTGTTTACCCAATTTGGATTTATAGACATTTTATTATGAATTTTGGAGTCTGTATAAATTAATGGTTATAGAAATACATTTTTGTGTACAAGACATATACAAAAGTTTTATAAGATTCTTTACAAAAGTGACAAACATGATAAGAGGCGCTTACTGATCCTAAGTCCAAGTTATTTTTGAAAAAGGAATGAAACTTTTATGCACCTTGGAAATCTAGGAATATATTAATTCTTTTCCTCTTTTATATCATTTAAATCCTAATGTATGATTTATATAGACAAAGTATCATTTATGTAAGTATAACTAAACGTCAGTTTACTGCATGAAAGGTCAACCATTTCTGGTTTTTACCAAACCTTAATTTAAAGTAAACAGAAAATGGTTAAATTCATATAAAGTCCATATACTTCATGATAATTATTACTTTTGAGAAATTTTAGGCTTTGGTTTCTCCAGATTTTATTCCACAGAATTAAAGTGCATAATTTGGTGATCCCCACAAATTTTGTTCCATCAAATTTGGAGTTAAAATGAATTAGATATTGATTTTCAAAGTTTAGCTATCTTTCTGTTAGAGAAACAATTCAGTTTAACATTTCTCTTCTTTTCTTTTCCTCTCTTTCTCTCTTACAGGTGGGGTCAGCGCGGCATAGAGACAAACAGAGCAGGCGCAGACCGGGACAAAGGAACAGACCGTCCGGACTAGGAGTGGATGGTCCGGCGTGGCGAAACAGAGGAGGTGCAAGCAGTTCGGACTTCTCGGCGGCGGCGACGGTGATGGTGGCGTCTGTTGTAGTCGGGCCCCAAAGAGAAAAGATAGAGGAGTTCATGGCGGAGCTAAGGGTGGTCTTCTTGACACCTCAGGTGACCGGAATCTCGCCGGCGGCGATCTCTAGTGGCGGCTCTTTTCGAGTCGACAGGGGAAAACTTTCTACAAGCTCAAGCTGGCCATATTAATGCATGCATATGCGTCTACCAAGTATCTGGGTTCTCACCATGAGGTTTGACGAGGCCGGCGAGGTCCTATCGGCGGTGGCAGTGCAACGATTGGTTCGACGGCGGCAGAAATCCTCTGGACGACGGCGGCAGCTCTTTCTACAGTCGGCCTGCGGCTAGGACACGGTGTCCACCAGGTTACAGACTTCCTGAGGATGGCTACGGTGCAAATAATTGAAGCGAGGCTCACCACAGAGGATGAATCGGCGATGTCGGAGCTCGGCCGGAGTTGGGGAAGACGGAGGCCGATCTCGGCGCTCAGGGCTTCGCGACTCGATTCCTTCGGGTAGCGGGCTTCTAGAGGCGAGGCGACGTTGTTGGCGCAAGGGCTCGGTCAGACTCGCTCCGAGGCGGCTGGAACGGCGAGATGACGCCGGTGGCGGCGCTGCAGAGCAGAAAGCGAAGCACAGCGGCTTCGGCCGGTGATCCTAGGGCAACCAAGTGCAAAAATGGAATGGTTAGGAGTGGTGGATCGTGTTCCGGTGGTTGGGAAAGGATGGAGCTCACCGGAGTAAGCACGGGCTCGATAGAACAGCTTTGGCAGTGAGGGAAAATGGCTCTGTCTCTGGTGATCTTTGTGGATACTGTCGTTTTCTCCGGTGGGAGCGTGAAGAGGATGAGGAGGAGGTTCTGCTGGCGAGATTAGAGGCGAAATGGTCGAGGTCTCCAAGGTTTGAGTTCATCTAGGTCTCTCTGTGTGCGCTGTGAGGGAGAAAGAAGGAGGCAGTGACACGTTGGCTCATGCAGTGCTGAGTTGCTCCATTTGCATAGTGTCCTTGGTGGGTCCCACGCGTCAGGGAATACTTCTCTACACATTTGTGGTTAGGCTTAGCCTCTGACATGTGGGTCCTTGGAGTTAATTCCTATGGAGAGGAGAGAGGCATGGGTAGAAATGGGGTGAAACTCACTGTCCCAAGACTGGCAGAGGCTTACAGGTGGGCCCTGGTCTTGTGGGTCCCACTTGTAAGTGAGAAATGAGAGGAGAAGTCTCTAGAGATTAAGTCTAGTGAGCTGTCAACCTTGCAGTCTTTGTATCACCGTGTCACTAGGTAAATGAGGAGCATAAATTATGGAAAAATTACTGGAGATAGAGAAAGATGTGTTTAACCTGCTGGACAAATTTCGTGGTTAGAAGTGATCTGGTTTATGTTTGGCGAATTTGCAAAGTGGGGTCACTGATCCAGTTTTTCTGCAGCTTGATTCATGTCCCTAGGGCTTTGCTCCTATTATTTCATGTGACTTCCTTGGGAATTAAATTGAGCCAAAATTACTAGTGATAGGGTTCATGTTGGCACACACTTTGGCAAAAGGGCTCTGTCTAATTAGTCCTCATTTTCATCTGGTGAATTTCAGAAGTAACCCAATTTATTTCAGCTAGCTTCCTAGCTTTGCTGAGTTGAGGGACTTGGTTGAAGTATTTATTGAAGGGATAAAATTATGTAAAATTTACAGGGGCTTACTCACATCACCTGACATGTTTAGGAATTTTTGTAGGATTTTTAGATATATAGAACTTGGGAAGTGACAACTAGCACAAAGCAAGGATTAGCTAGGGTTTAACACTAATTACCTTAATTTAGATTTAGGGCTATGACAAAACCCCTTCCTTTTTCTCCTTTTTCTTCTTTTTCTTCTTTCTTTCTTTTTCCTTCCTTCTTTTCTTTTTTTCTTTCCTTCTTCTTCCTTCCCCTGGTCTCCTCTCTTCTCCCGGCCTGGAGGCCAAACCAAGCCCGGCCTACCGCCGCTCCGCCTGGCCCCAGCGCCGCGCCTCCCCTCGGCCCATCGCCACCGTCGTGCCTGCCACCGCCATGCTCCACCCCGGTCTGGCCCGCTGCTCCATCGCCCAGCCCGCGCGCGTCTGCCCCGACCTCCACGGCCCAGTCCAACGCCGCCGCCGCCGAATCCGAGCGCAGCCGCCACCCGCCGCCGCCCCTATATATATCACAACCGCCTCCTCGGTGCCCTAGCCACGCCCTAGCCGCCACGCCACCCCAGCCGTGCCGCCGCGCGTCGAGCTCGCCTTGCCGCGTCGCCTCGTCCTGCGCTGCCGCCGCCTCCGTTTGCCCATGCGTCCAGAGCCGCCACCACCCCGAGCGCCTCCTCCCTGCATCCCGACGGTTCGCCGCCGTCCCGTCGCCCTGCTGCCGAGGTCGTCGCCCCTGTTTCCCATCTGCCTCCACCGCTGTTGCCGTGACCTGCCTCTGCCGCCGCTGGGTGCTCGATCATCGGTGTCGTCTCTGCGAATCCCGCCTGCAGCTGGTGAGCATCTCGGCCTGTTGCCTCTCTCGGCCAACTCCGTACTTCGCTCTGTGTCCGGTTGCCGATGTCGCCTCCGCGTGGTAGTGCCGTCCTCAGAACGTCGTCGTCGCCTTCTCGCCGATGCAGGCCATCGTCGCCATCTTCACCGCCGTCTCAGCCTACTCCTCCCCTGCACGCCGTGCCGCTGCTCAGTGCCCCGCATCCGGCTGCCGCTCGGCTCCGCTCCGCGCTGCCTTGCCCAGTCACCGCCGTCCCCAACCAGAGTTCCCAGTGCCGCCATGCTTGCTATGCTCCCCAGTCGCGGACGCTGCCTCCCTTCCGTCACCGGTGAGCATCCACCATCGTCCCCGACGCCTCCACCTTCTTTTCCTCCTCCGGTGCCCCTCGGCGTCTGCTACCGTCCGTTGTCCCGACGCCGTGGTGCCACCCCGATGTCGTCTTCTCCAGGTGCTGCTGCTGCCGCCATTGCCCATACTCCGACGTCGTCCCATCGTCGGCCGTCGCTAGAAGGCCTCAAGCCGCCGTCGGCATCGTCAACTTCACCAGCCACTGGTGAGCCCGACCACCGTCACTGTCGACTCTATCCCTTTTCCCCTCCTCTCTGTAGTCGGAACCCGTTTACCTTTGGCGCATCGCCAGTGCATCATCAACACCGTCGTCGACCTGTGTTCTTGTCACCCATCTGCCTCTGTCGGGCGTTGCCGTCGAACTGCCGTTCCTCGAGCCAGGAGCCCTTTTCTCCTCTCCCATCTGGGCGGTCGTCGTCGAACCATCGTCCTCACATCAGAAACCGCCACCCTTGCCGCCGGCTGCTGTCATCACCGCCTGCCGCCAACGGTCTATCATCGCCGACCCGGTGTCACACCATCCTCCCTGCCGTCGACATCGACGCGTCGCCAAGCTTCTCTTCTGCCACGCCATTGCCGCGGGCTCCTGTTCAAGCCAGCCATGGGCCACTGCTTTGTGGGCTCGGTGTTTTCCTCTCTTCTATGTCAATGATGACTGGGCCCCACACTTTTAATCCAGTGACACTTCAGTCATCCATTTCCCCAAAGTCTAGCCGAGCCGTTGAATCTCCATTAAAAACCCTGAGTCCACCTCGTCCATTCGATCTATCCCGATCAAATCTGAACCATCGGATTACTAACAGCCATCTCATCGCCACATGTTGTCAAGTCATCAGTCCACCACTGCCATTTGCTCTTCGGCCCCACGAACTTAGTCCATCCTAAACCTAGTATATGACAGTGGGTCCTACCTCAATTTCCTATACAAAAGTAATTCCTTCAATAATCAATTTCTGAGAGAATATTCTTGAAAATATTCTTTTCCAATTCTTTTAAGATTCATTCTGAATTCAATATTCCGAAAGCCATATCTTTTCTGTCTGAAGTCCGAATCGACCCGTTTTTCTTCCTAAATTCATCTAAAATTATAATCTACTTGTTTATGTATTTTTATGTATTGTTTATTTGGAGTTTCTTAGGATTTATTATCGTTTTCCGTGTAGTCACGTATATTGCCGTTTCGGAAGATCGCGGAGTCTGCGGAAGAGTTCGGAAGAGCAATTGAAGACTTTTGCGATTGCAAGGCAAGTCATATGACAATCTCCTTGAGCATGTTGATCCCATTTGCGAAAGCTATTTTATTTTAAAGTTATTGCATGAAATGCTTTAGAATGACATTATTACAGGTAATTATTTAATAGCCCATATTCCTTGACATTTATGGCCATTTTGTTATTGTTATCTATGCCTTGATACCCCGGTAATAATATTGACTAGCTGGATGTTTTAATTATTTATCTGGCTAGATTATTTAGGATGTTGCTTAGCCATGCCTAGAAACTTTAGCGTCATTTTATGTGGGTAATTAATGACTCATTTATGATTAATTATTGATTAATTGCTATATTTGCACGACAGTGAGTCATAGCTGATTAATTAACTATGTCAAATAAAACTTGACTGAATGGTGGGTTGTGAGCACCAGGGTTGTGAATGTTGCTAGCGGTGCTCATGACAGTTAAAGACCGGTTCGCGGACTACTTGTTGCGAAGCAACACTCGTGCTAACCACAAGCTAGTATGGGATAGCAGGAGTTTGAAGTGTGCCGAGTTCAATAGGAGGCACCAGGGTGTGTTTGTGGCTAGAATAAGTCCACACATGGCAGTGACAATAAGACCATGCTTCGGGCATCGGACCGTCTTGTGGTAGGTACTTGATCACCCCTACCGGAGACCGGAGGTTCGGCGGGAGGCTCTCCTATTGTGCAAGTTACATGGATGATCCTGTCACTGCTCCTTTCCGAGATACCGTGGTGGTATTTAGGGGCACAGTGATGTGCTGTGGAGTTGTGTCTTGTGGGTAAATTGGTACATCTCTGGCCAGAGTAAAACTATTCGAATAACCGTGCCCACGGTTAAGGGCGAGCCTAGCAATGTTTTCTGTGATTAGTCCCACACTACTCATTAATGGAAATAAATGATGGAATTTGTTAGCTCCTGTTTGGAGAGTTATGGTTTGGGCCTGAACTGTGCTGGAGCGTTGTTTAGAGATGGATTTAATGCTGATAATAATTAAACTACATGGTTTTCAATGATTTTAAGTGTAAATGTTTTAAATATTGTTTTATGCAAATAAGCCATATTATGACTTTTTCTTTGGTATCCTGTTGCATTACATTGCATTCCCTAGTGTGGCTTCTTGAGTACGGTGGGTGGTACTCAGTCTTGCATTATTGCAATCTTTAGAGTGAAGCTTTGCCAG
Organism: Oryza meyeriana var. granulata; assembly: GCA_003991445.1. Taxonomy (NCBI): domain Eukaryota; kingdom Viridiplantae; phylum Streptophyta; class Magnoliopsida; order Poales; family Poaceae; genus Oryza; species Oryza meyeriana. Next base: position 18,895 of record RYFJ01004014.1, read on the forward strand.
GAGAAGAAGTTGGTGCTTGGCTTATACCCCAGTTGAGCTGCCTATGGCTTGGTGCTGAAGCTACACTAGTTGTCGTTCCGCTGCTATTTTCTTCTGTGTGAGGATTAAGTGCCTTTGTTGTAAGTATTTATCGTTATTTCGTTTTGGTTATGTTTATCAAATTGTCAATTTGTGTACCTCGGCTGATTCCTGGATGAGGATTTATTGCACAAATTAGTTTTGGAAATTCTGGTGAATTTCTAGGCCTGACACAGAGCCCATTGAAATTCCTGACTTCGCTGCTTTTTTGGCTAGAACTGGGTCTTCCTCAACTTCAGTTGTGATGGCATGCCGAATGCTGTTGCGCCCGACTGCTGCCTCTTGTGATTGAGCCAATTCGCAACTCTCCTTGTCGCAAGTGAAGGCTTGCTTGACATCCCTGCGGAGGGAGAGGACTCCTGCTGGCCCTGGCATCTTAAGCACCATATATGTATAGTGCGGTACCGCCATGAATCTGGCGAGCGCCCGTCGTCCGAGTATCGCGTGGTACGCAGTCTCAAAGTCGGCGACCTCGAAGTAGATGTTTTCTGTGCGGAAGTTATCCCGTGTGCCAAAAGTAACTGGCAAGGTAATCTGCCCGAGTGGTGTTGAAGACAAGCCGGGAATTATCCCGTGGAAGGGCGCCATACTCGGCCGCAGATCTGAACGAGGAATCTTCATCTCATCTAGAGTCTTGGCGAATAGCATATTGAGCGCACTGCCTCCGTCTATTAGAACCTTCTTCAGTCTGATGTTCTTCACGACCGGGTCCAGGACGAGTGGATAGCGCCCTGGGTGTGAGATCCAATCCGGGTGATCTGCGTGGGTGAACGTGATGGATGTTTTTGACCAGCGCAGATATTGAGGGGTGTCTGTTGTAGAAATTGCATTGAAATCGAGTGCTGTTAGCTTCTGCTTACGCTTGGACTCATACGCAGACAGCCCTCCGAAGATGTGGTTGAGTTCGGCCTAGTGTCGATGCTTTGCACCGGCAATAATATTATGGGGCTACTCGGCGAGGGTGAATTTGGTGGACTGCAGAGGAACACAAGAGAATTATACTGGTTTAGGCCCTCAAGGTGAGGTAATACCCTACGTCCAGTTGAGGTGTTATTCCTCTGAGGTGTATGGTGATCGATGATCTTGTTCTTCTTCTTCTTCTTGCCCTGAGGGGCTGCCCCTGCCTCCTTTATATACTAGGGACAGGGGTACATGATAAGGATCCCCCAGCCGGATACGGCCAAGGGATTTCCTTCTTAGAGATAGAGTCCTATCCGACTAAGACTATATTTCCTTATTATACAAGGCTTAAAGCCTGCGGATGCTATCTTATCTCTAATTACTGGTTCGGCCCATCCTCTATCCGAGTGGCCATGTACTAGTAATGAGGTACCTGGGCCCATGGCCTCCACAGTAGCCCCTAAGACCTTCATAGTTGAGTCACAGCTGATGTCGAGTGCTCGTCTCCCACGGTGAAGGTTGCCCGAGTGCAATGCACCCGAGTACTCTTTGTCCGAGTAAGTCTTCTCCCGAGTCCTGCTTCATGTCAGCTGCAGTGAGGCTATGAAGGGCTTCATGTAAAATATGAATAGGGTGCGCCGGAATAGGCGCACCTATTAGGTGTAGCCCCCGAACTTTTGTGCTTAATTGTGAAGACAATTAAACATAAAGTCAAGATCTTTAACCTGGAAGTCTTTCCCGAGAAGATTACTACTGGTATTTGCGACTCTTCGGTATCATGTCAACCGGAAGAAACTTTATAGTGTTGCCGAGTAGGAGACTACTCGTATATAGGACTCTTTGACTTCATGTCAGTTAGAATATATGTTTGTAGTCTTGCCGAGTAGGATGCTACTCGTGTGTGGGACTCTTCAGCGTCATGTCAGCTGGAAAAAAAGGTTTATAGTCTTTTCCGAGTGGCGTCCCACTCGGAAGTTAGACTCCTCCGCATCATGTCAGCGGGTAAAATGTTGCTCATGGCAAGCTGATGGCTCGCATGTAGGCCGAGTACCACTTGTGAGGACAAATCCATGCGTGGTTAGGTGACCCGAGAAAGATGACCTGCATCTTCAATTTTAATGAAGACCAGCTTGTGATCCTTATAAGGATGTATCCTCGAGACCTGGTGAATAAAACCGATATCCAAACATATATGTTTAGCAATAAGGGCTCTCATGAAGCATACTGTTTACCTCATTGGTCCTGTTAGTAGCACCAGCACTATAAGGTTTCAACTCAGCCTGCAGGCGGCCATGGAGCATGCTACTATAGGAACTCATATCTTGTTGGCCCAGTGCGGACTGTGTAGGCCCAAGCCATCTAGTCGGCATCGGTTATAAAAGACGGGGAGAGAGAAAAAGATTCCGTCGTCTTCCCAAATCAGCAATCTCTTCGTCTTCCACCTTCGCGCCCACTTTTTCACCCCCCGCCGGCTAGGGTTAGCTGCTGCTATTCCCTACCCGAACTCAGGCGATTTCAATCCGCTCGTTTGCTCAAGCCCCCGATTTGCTTTTCCAAATCTCACCGCTCTAGTCATGCGAAGGCGTCTGGATCTTGCGGGTAACGCCGGGGAGTTCTTGGCCGGTGTCGGATTGTGGCTCGGTGAAGCTGAACGGCTGGAAGTGAACTGATGTTGCCAGCCAAGAGGTGATTCGCTGGTGACTGACTAGGGATGAGTCGGTCCTAATCCCGCCTGGTGAACGGTAGTTTTTTGCCTCTTTTTCGATCGAGGTTTGTGCCTTCCGTCTTCTTGATTTCTTCCGCCGCATTCTCGACTTCTATGGGCTGGAGTTGGTGCATTTTGAACCCCAACTAATTCTTCAGATCTCTATATTTGTTACTCTTTGCGAGTGCTTCTTGGGTGTTGAACCCCCATTTCATCCTCTTCCGACATCTGTTCATATCAAGCCTCAACCCTCCAAGAGCAATATCAATGTGATTGGGGGGGCTGGTCTTCAACTGAGGAGGCGATGGGAAGAAGACGTATCTCGATTTGCCCTTGAAATCTTCTCCGAAGGGTTGGCACAAGGAGTGGTTTTATTGCGCCGATCTGGCTCCCTCCTTGCGGCCATTTACCGGCTTGCCGCCCGTGGTTTCGCCGAATTGGTCAGCAGAGCCGTCCTTTGAAGAAATGGGCCATGCACATCTGCTGTTGATGAAGATAGATGACCTCAAGAGGGCCGGCTTGACAGGTCCTTGGGTGGCTCGTCGCTTTCTGACAAGGCGCATTCAGCCGCTGAAGCTTAGGAGTGCATTCGGCTGGGCCTTTAAAGGCAAAAACGATCCTGACCGAGTGAGCAACAAGTCGGCGGACAAGGGGGCGGTGACCGAGACTTTGTTCGGCTACTTCTCTGAAGGGGTGATCGCAACTGAAGATGACAATCGTCGGGTTGCAGCCTACAGCTCCATTTGGCCCCGGACCAAGGTAACTTTTGATCCTCTTCTGTGATGAATGCCCGTGGAATCGTAATTGTTCAGCATTGCGTGACGCATTTAGTTGACTCACTTATAGTGGCATGAAGAATTTGATGAAGACTCCCGCCCGTTGTCAGCCGTCGCGTCGAAGAAGAGGCCGAGGAGTCCCTTTGCTACCCAACCTGACTCCAAGAGAGCGGGGAAGAAGCCGATTTTGTATCGGGGCGAGGGGGCCATGACAGCGCGTGCCGTGGCAGGGAGCTTGAAAATAAGGGACGCCATCGCCGCGGTGCCCAGGCGATCAAGTCCTAGGTTGAGACCTGGCGGTTTGAGCCCAACGTTGTCGAGCCCGGCGCAGCGCCACCAAGGGGCCGGCAGGAGCAGATGCCGCCAGGGGCAGGGGCACCCAAGCCGACCGCGCCGGAATCGGAGCCGACTTAGGCTGATGTGCCACCGCTGACTGTGACGCCGACCGAACCGACTACCGGAGCTGGCGCTTCACCGGGGACCGGGTCACCCGTCAAGAAGCTGAAGTTCTCCAAGAGGTGCGCTGCTCCGGGTCTTCTGAAATTCTTATGTTATGTGTAGAAGTAGCGTCTTGATGTCTTGTTTCATCGTGCAGGAAGCGGGCCAATGTCGATCTCAAGGAGGTCGACCCGACCATTCCACTTGATGAGCCTACCCCAGCCGAGCCAGCCGCCAAGGAGACACCTGTTGAGCCGGTGGCCAGCCTGGTCATGGAGACCGAGGTGGCCTCGACTGTAGGGTTGCTGCCGCCACCCGACTGAGAGGCGGCTGCTGAAGCTGAGGCCCCAGCCCCCGAAGCGTCGCCCGTTGCAGAGGGCGCGGACGGAGCCCCTGAGCCGGTCCTCGAGGTCGCGGGGTATGGTGGTGGTGAGGCCAGGACCCCATCGCCATTGTGGTGGTGGTCGTCATCGCCGCCGCCGCCGGAGATCCCGCATCTGCCCCGGATTGGAGCTCCTCCACGCGTGATGCCCCGGACATTCACATGGACGGCTCCTGACAGGACAGTGAAGAGCTTTAGGCTTGATGAAGTCGTCGCTAGGAGGGAGCGCGAAAGCTTGCTTCACGCCGCCATCAGCGGGCCCAGGGAGTCGTGGTATGATTCCTGTGGTAGAGCCTTGGTAGTTTTCTTGTTTTGATATCTGACTCCGCCTTGAATCTGTCTTTTATCCTGAGCAGAAGCTTGTCGACCGTAATGAGGCGATGACGGAAATCTTGGTCGAGGTGGCTCCCCAGCCTTGCGGAACTAGAGCAGCTCCGGCGTTGAAGGCCAAGATGGAGGGCGTGTCATGCGGGGAGGAAGGCCTGGCTGAAGAGTGGCACCGATCAGCTCAGGAGGAGACATGGGCCCTGGTCGGAAAGATCAGAGGTAAGATCCCCGAATTATCTTCCGACCGAACCATTGATGCATCCGTTCGTCAGCTGCGTTGTTTCCGACTGCCTAGTTATGTCATGACTGCTACGGTTGAGCTCTTGGCTAATCTGCGGTGCAAGTCCCTCGAAGCGGAGTTGAAGACCCGAAACAGAGAGGAATCACAGCTGATGGAAGCCGAAGAAGCCAGGGCCGAGCTTGAAGATGGTCAAGGCTGACCTGACAAAGGCCAACACCGAGCTTGACCGGGAGAAGGCCGAGTTGAAGGAGACTGTCGCCAATGCTTTGGTAGGAGAACCTGAACTGGAGAAACCGTGGGCCGGGTGGGAGGCCAGACTACGAAAGTAAGTCCTCAACCCGACTGTGATCTTAGCCAATCCATTAGTTACTCTATGTGTAGCCGAATCTGACAAGTTTACTTGCCGGCGGGACCTGGGCAGACATGAGAGCCAACGTCCAGGCCCTAGTATCGTTCTACACAGAGGAGATAAGAGCGATCAGGGAGTCACGGAGGCCCTCGGTCGGGTCCGTGTAAAGGGCTCCTTGACCTCATAGATCCCCGCCCTGTGGGGACACAGGGTTGTAGCAGAATCCCCTAGATAGAAGGCGCGTCTCGAGATGCACCGAGTGCCTTGAAAAAGTACTCGGATGAGCATGTTGTCACCGGCGTGGCCCATACCTTGGCGATGACCAAGTCCATCTACCCAAGGGCAGATATGTGAAGCCATCGGGGAGGGTTTGCCAAAGAGACGACGCCCGAAGGAGGCGCTGAGCTGATTGCCCGGGCGAGAGCGACTGCTGAAATAATTACCCTGAGATGGTCTGTAAGGGCAACATGTTACGTAGTCGGGATAATATAAACTTGTGTAAACAAGCATGTGTAGGGAATATGTGTGCAATGCCGCCAAGGCTTATTATTTAGTTGTCATTAGCTTTGCTTGACCGTGTAGTATGCACCGAGTTAGTCTGTCAGAACTAATAAAAACGTTCAAAGTAAGAAGCTGTACTCGGGCAAACGTGACAGTCATAGTAAGGGGGCTTCATAACCGAAGTGAAATAAGCCTCGTATGTTATTGACAGCGCACATATATACATGCAGCCCCCGACTCACTACTCGGTGATACAAGCGGCGTAGTGAGTCAGAAGAACTTGTACACATGAAAATTATAGAACTCAGGTATAGAAAAGACATAGCTGTTCTATGTTCCATGAATTGTGATGAGACCGCCGTCTTCGGCTTCAGTCGGTAGGCGCCTGGCGCGTGGACCTTGGCTTAATGAATGGCCCTTCTCAGATTGGGATATTTATGCCTGTCTTTTCGTGGTTTGTATTTTCCGCAGAAGAGATCCCGCCCAAAAAGGCGCGGCCACGGACATTGCGATTGTGGAAGGACCCGTAGGCTTTGAAGATACCTTGCCGACTGGATGTTCGGTGTCTCCTTGATTCTTCCAGCTATTCTAACTCGACAGTCTGGGGGGGGGTGATTGGTTTGGAGTCATCTTCTGAGTAAGCCAGATCGCAGGAGCGCCGAACTGTAATTCTTTAGGTGATAGCTCGCACCGTAGACCAGCAAGAAAGGGGCTTTCCTAATTGCCCGACAACCGTGGGATACTGAGAGACCAGAGAACGGTGGGGAGTTTTGTACCCACGGCCGCTATCGGTTGTAGTCAGTCGATATCCTGGCCTTGATGCATTGTAAAAGATCTCATGCTGTTGGCTCGTTCAACCTGCCCATTGCTCCGCGGGGTGTGCCAAGATGCGATAAGTAGCATCTTGATGCCTCGAATTCTCGAAGAGTCTTGGAAAACCCGGCTACAACTGAGTACCGTTGTCGGTGATGTTAGCGGTTAGGGACCCAAAATCATTCTTTTGTATAGTATCCTCAAGTGAAGTCTTTGCGCGTGCCGCTGTAATTTGTTTGCATACGGGTTAAGCCTCAATCCACTTGGAATTTATCCACCGCGACGAATCAATGTGTGAACCCTCCTGGCGCTTTCTTGGGGGCCGACCCTGTCGAGCCCCATACTTTGGACAAAGGCAAGGAAGGTGGCTGGTTTGGAGTTCCTAGGCTGGGAGGTTTGTTTGTCTGCAGTAGAACTGGCAACCCTGCACTTCGAACGATGTCTTTGGTGTCTGTTCTGCTGTGGCCAAAAATCGCTGCGGTAAGTCCTTTTCCGATCTAACGTCCTGGATGCGGCGTGTTGCACATATGCCTGAGTGGTCGAATGCAGAATTGCTGCCTCCTCGGTGGTGACACAGCGCATGAGGCCCACTAGATGACTCCTTCGGTGTCTGCTCCTACTAGTAGGAATTTTGCTTCGATGCTTTATCTGCTCGGCCTTGACTGCGATCTTCTAGAATTGGTCGTCCAGGAGAAATTTCTTGACAAAGGAGTCTTCGTCTTGCCATATGTGCAACACCTTCATTTGTGGTCGGGTAAGGCTTGCCTCCGCTTGCTTCTCGGTGCGGTTTCTTTTGACTGATGCTCTAAGTTGCTCGACAAGATTCAAGTTGGAACTGCTTCTACCTTGGAATCCCATGTTTGCAGCTCGTCTACTGCGTCGTTGTTTGGCGTAGGAACATTGTGATTTCCAGCCCGTCAACTTGTTTTCGCAGTTGCGGACCTCTGACAGTATGCCGCCATGGTATTCGTCGCGCAAACCACGAGTTGGAATCTCCGCGCACCACAGACATGTATGCTGAGGATATAGCAATGCGGAGCCGTGAACAAGTGGCCTCGTACTCGCCGACGTTGTGGGAAGCCGGGAAGTGGATTTGTAGAACGTACTTCAGTTTTTCGCCAGTGGGGGACGTCAGATTGCCTCCGGCCCCGGCGGCCTCCGATCCGTAGGGAACCGTCGAAGTACAATTGTCCAGTCTCTAGCTTTGCTTTTGGTGTAGGCAGTTGGACTTCTGTCCACTCGGTCCAAGAGTCAGCTAGAGCTTGAGATTAATTGCTGTCCGTGCTGAAAGGTATGTCGAACGCCATCAGCTCGAGTGCCCATTTCGATTCGGCGGTGGGCCCTTGCGATTATGAGGAACATCCCGAGTGGAATGCTGTGGACCACCGTGACTTGGTGTGCTTGGAATATGCACCAGCTTCGGACTGTGATGAGTAGGCCATATAGCGCTTCTGGACCTGCGGATATCTCGTTTTGGAGTCGGAAGGACCTCGCTGACGAAGTAACTGGCGTGTAATTTTTTGAATATGACTGTTTCGGATGCTCACCACCTAGGACCGTGCTGATAACCTGTGTTGTTGCGCCAGATAAGAAATTAGCGGTTCCTGGGCAGAGGTGACCCAACACGGGGGGTGATGTGAGGGATTCTTTGAAGTCTTTCGAAGCCTTGTTTGGGACTTCCGGAGTCCATTGAAATTGTCGCCTTTATGAGTAGCTTGAAGAAGGGCATGCCTGTTCGCCCAGTCGGGAGATAAACGGCTGAGTGCGCCATGCAGCCTGTCACTTCTGGACGTCTTTGAGGTTCGTCGGGGGTGCCATGTGGCCTGATGGATTGACTTTCTCAGGGTTGGGCCTCGATGCCGCGGGCGAGACGATGAAGGGATGCACACCGAGGCGATTTTTCCGGGTTCAACTTCTTTTGAATCTTCGAGGTTTTTGGAGGTTTCTTCCAAGTCAGCGTTGAGGTCTGTTTGGACTGGTCTTGATCACCACATCGTCGATGGTAGGCTTCACGTTGGCCGATCTGGTGCTTGCAGAACACGGCTGAATAGCCCTTTGATA